>PVKU01009136.1:0-65269 GCA_004027475.1 Anoura caudifer
TGTTTTTATTTAATAGGCAGAAGGTCCCGGATATCTCAGTCTTGTTCCAGCAGATGGGTTGCAGAATCTGGGCTACGCTTCTTACATCTCCAGGTAACAACACCACTGAAGGCATTCTCACCTCCTGAAAGTGAGTCACCCCCTTCCAAATCACAGGGAAGGACGGCAGCCTTGCAGAGGTTTCCCAGGAGGAAAAACCTACGTGAAGCCCCGATGACGTCAAGATTGTTCTGAGTACCTGTTCGAGCGCCTGAGAATAAAAACACGTGGGCAGGTAAACACTACTAAGCGATCCTGGGTGGTGGGAAGCATAGCAGAGAAATAAATGCCTTTATTGGTCTATGCAAAGAATGAGGGTCTTAAATACGTTGTATTTTGGTAAAATTTAGCTGAATTTTAAGGGACAGAAAACTCGTAGATATTTGTTGTCGATAAAACAGATTGGAATAGTTGGAATGTTTGCCATAATGCTGATTAAGTAATAAATCCAAAAAATGTATACTAAAAATAAAAATTAAAAAAAAAAAACAAAAAACACGTGGGCGGGCAGATGCCCTTGCCTCTGCTCCGTCCAGAAATCGCATTGCTGAGACCCAGAACCGCACTGGAATGAAATCATTCTAGAAAGCAAATTTACACAAATGCAGCCATTTGCTCCTAATTTGTTTTCCACTGTTTCAGCCTCTTCTCAATAAGAAGCAGCAGTGGAACGTATCGACCTAAACTGTCTTAACTTTTCTTTTTCATTATACACGAGAAGAACACTATTTGCTTCGTAGTCAAGTACACAGTTTGCCAGTGTTTCCATGACACAGAATTTAGATCTTTTTTGTTTGTTTGTTTGTTTTTGCTGAAAAAGGGACCTACTGCAATCACCATGATCCCGTGCAATGGAAAATTAAAGATCCAGTGCACTTGAAAAGAAAGGATGAAATAAAGTGAAAATGATCATAGAACGGGCCCATTCAAGGCTGATGAGTCATGGTAAATAAGGAGGAAACAACCGGGTCTAATGAAGACTGCTGAGTCACAGCCATTCGCAGGCTCTTTTTGAGCAAGTTTAATCTCTTATATTGGCTAGTCATTGGTAATTTGTTTGGCCTGAATTCTCACAAGGCAACAACTTGAATAGCGATGGGCCTGTTTGATACAAAACATAAGTGTGTGATCTGAGGAATCGCATTATAATTGATCAAGTGGATCTAATTTTTGAAGCTATGTCTTCCAATCCCGTGGGCAATTGTGATGAACACGTTCAAAGGGTCAAGCAGATTGATGCTTTTGCCAGAGAAGTAGGCTTTCCTTCCCATTTAAATAAAAATCAATTTATTGACCAAGGCCACAGCTTACCTGAAAATAGATGTTGTAGTCAAGAGTGTTATATTTTAAAGGGTTTTGGTAAAAGAAAGATAGCACCGGAACATCAAAGCTGCGTGAGTTTTTGAAGGGAGAAAAAAAAAAAAAGCTTCTACAGGAAATGCTTTCATCTTCTATGGTATTCACTATCAAAAGGCCAATGGGTCTTTCTTTTTTGCCCCTTACTTCTTCATGGAGAGTTTGTCTTTAAATTTTTTTGTGTGACAAGCTACAGCTTATTCAGGTCCCTCTGATGCGGAACATTAACTCTCAGCCTAGAAAACAGCTTAAGAACCTATTCCCCACCCCTACACATCAGGGAAGGTTAGGGTTAATCTGGCACAAGAGAGACTCATCCCGAGAGGGATCTTTCAGGGGCACCCATGACGGGACTATCATGAAGCTTCCCTGTCCCCACACTGCTCTCCCATGGATGGGTCTGCCACAGACCCCAAAATTCCCAGCGTAAGAGTCATTGCTTTGAACGGAGGCATTTTTCTCTGAAGATCCCCGTTAAAAAATGCAAATCCATTTTCTGCAAAGGGTAGGGGACCAATCCATTACCCACCCACTAACTTCAATAGCTGCTGGCCTTACACGTAATTCACCAAATAGCAGCTCATCGACTGTCTGAAGCTGAGAGGTTGGCCCTCACTTTACCAGCCACTAGCAGGGAAGGGGGAAGCAGTGAGTTCTTCCTAGAGATGCGCTGTGTGCACCTTCTAGGGGGAGTTCAATATCCCTTTCATCAATGATACTTTTAATAAAGAATTATATTTGTGCTCATCCATTTCCCACCAGAAATGAAATCTTCACCATCTTCGTGCCGTAAATGCCAAAAAAATTAGTCCCCCCAATTGCACATGAATAATGAAATGTCCATAGCTCAGTAGCTCAGGTCATAGTATGTAGGTGGATGGGGGAGCAAGTACGAATGCTTTCTTCTGAGCTACTGAGTCAGGTGGTCTACATGTTTTAAGCCTTTCCAACAACCCTGCAAAGACAGCATTTTTCTCAATTTTATGGAAACAGAACTAAAGCTCAAAGAAAATTTTTCCAAAGCCGCCATGTGTCTGATTGCAATGCCTGCAAATGTTCTTGATAGCATGCTTTGTCCTATATTTAAAATGGTATCGTCTCCCTTGGATTAAGGCAAACTGAACATACTAGGAGGCTCAGGCTTCACTGATTTCATTATCTTGCTCTTCTTCCCCTGGAAGCCTCTGCCCTCCTCTGAGATGTGAGGTATGCTCCCAGTCATCCCTGCTCAGGAGCCCAGAGATCCAACAGGCAAATCTCAGCATCCCAGGCCAACAGCTTTGTTTGCCTGACTCCTCTCACCTTTCAACCTGGCTGACCTCCTGCTGCTGCTTTCCTGCCCCTGCCCCCAACAGTGCTTCGGGAACCCTTTGCTGTGGGGCCTGGCGCAGTGGGGGGCCAGGGCTCCTCCACTAGCCTATCTCACAGAGCTTCTCAGACCTTGTGGGCTTCATCTTTCCTGCCCAGCCTTGTCCCACTGCCATCCACACTACATACAGAGCTAGGTCTGGCTCAACAGCTCCTGCTCAGTAGCAGCCTCTCTGTGACCCTCTCTCCTCATCTCAACCAGGAGCTCCCTTTAATAATAACCTTAGATTCCTGGCGAAGCACAAGCAAGGCTCAATGTTCTGCACTGAACAACAGCACTTTGCTGGCTGAGAGAGATTCTCATTAGCAAAGATGCTCTTGGCCGGAAGCCCCAGATCCGCTTTACTTTCTTCCCATCTCCTCAATTCCCACGGATCTTCTGGTTTCTGATTTTTGATTTGGACTTTTAACCTTTTTCTTTGTTCTTTCCTATGCTGCTTGCATATCTCTGTCTCTTGACTTTGACCTTTTCCCTCTGCAAAATCTTCAACTCCATTGCTGCCCAGAGTTCCACTCCACAGATTCTCAGGTTCAGCCTGACTCCCAGCTCCCACTCCCTCCTGGGACTGACTGTGCCCACCCTTTGTGCTGTGCCCCTTTGAGCTTGTCCAGGGTCCGTTAACCCAAGCCCTTTTCATCCCAGGGTGCAGAGGAAACTTCAATCATTGCCAATTTCTGCTGGAGAGAATGCTGATTCCCCTCGGACTTGAGTCGAATTCATTAACTGTCATTCTTACATCCTTTGAGCTTTCTTTGGCAGAAGCCACTTTTTACTCCCTATTCCCTAGTGTTATACGGTATTCCTTACCACGAGCGCTCTTTTGTTTTAGTTCCTTTCTTAATAAGTGGTGAGCAGAGGAAACAAAGAATGAACACTTATCAGCATAAAATCACACAAAGGCCCTCTTCCAGTCAGAAGATGAACTTTCTATTCAATTCTTCACATTTGTCCAGATAACAGAGCTTTGCCTCTCCAACTTCCATAGTCATTCCAGGTACCTATTAACATGCAGATCCTGGTTCAGTGGGCAGGTGGCATGGAGGGGTGTATTTCCAACAGGCTCCCAGGTGATGCCCTGGCTACACTATGGCCCACACTTTGAGCAGTAAAGCCCTAGATCTGCCAATACCTGGAGGTAGCTTTACGCCTGGCCTTCTCCTCAAGCCGTGTGCACAAGATTCCACGGCCCTGGTCTCCAATTCAAACCCTAGCCCTTTTCTTTGAAATAGCACATTTTATAATATGTTTAAGCAAAATGAAATGTTTTCAAACATAACGATGATTTCTTTATTCATAGCTCCAGATGGGAGCTTGAATTAATAGACCCAGAAGTTGTTTCTTTCAACAAAAGGAGGAGAAAGGGCAGAGAGGGTGTGAACGAGGACGAGGCATTGAAGTGGACGTTACTGGGCAACGTGGCAAAATGCAAGTTACTGAATTCTGCTGCTGGAAGAATACAAAACCCTCAGAGAGATGAGAGCGAGGCCAAGTCAAGCCGTTTCAGAATGTTTCAGAATGTTGCAATTGGCCAGCTCCAGAGAGGACTTTACTGAATCTACACAGATAAGGATGTTGCTTGTCTATTATCTAACCTGAGGTTTAGCAGCTTTTACTGGCTGAAGTTTTCCCTTTTTTAGCAGCCTAAATCTTTGAGCTTTAATGTAAACTAATTTATTCTTACGTACTCATGAAGCTCTGGCTCCCTGATTACTATCTCTTTTGGATATAGCATACAACTGAAAATGATTTCTTAATGTTTATGATATTAATGACTAACATTCGTTATATGCTTTACATGAATCAATCTCAGTTAATTCTCTTTAATGATGCAAAGGGCAGGCACTCTATTAGGTCCCTTTGGCAGATGAGGAAGGAAGAGAGGAGAAGCGAGCAATGTGCCTGAGGTTTTAGGAGGGAGCAATAGAGCCAGGATTTGAACCCAGGTATCTGACTCTAGCCTCAAGCTTTCAACCATTACACCACCCTGCCTCTCTGTTAGTATTTGTGGGCTTTTTCCCTCCCAAACTGGACAATTCCAATTTATGTTCTTATCAACTTTCTCTGGAAGACTCCTCTGGAATTCTAATGAAAAGCCCTCCAAGTGGACTCCAGTGGGCAGGAACTAGTTATGACCTGAGACTTTAGCTAAGGTGGACTCAGAGAAGGACTATTTTACTCACACTCTATACGGCATGGTGGTTTTGATTTCTTTGTCTATCATTCTAACTGCCGATCGGGGTATGGCCTGTCCTCTCTGAGCCCAGCATCCTTTATTAAAAGTCATACTGCATCTAAGATGCTTTAGGTATCAAATCTAAAGAATAAAACTAGAATGGCCTTAAATGATACAGGGAATGTATTAATGCACACACCTGAAGAACTGCAGAGACAGGATAATGTTAAGAAGCCAGTTTCTCCCCTGCATTCCACATTGCTGTTGCCACGATTGGCCATGTCTGGGGCCAGCCCCTGCCCCCCGCCCCTGCCCCTTACCCTCCACAGTCGAGGATGTTGATAACCAGGGACTCTCAGAGCTGCTGGCTTCCTCATTTGCACTTGAGAAGAAGGGCATCTCTTCAAAACTATCAAACAAAAGTCCCGAACTTCAATTATTGAACCAACTCACCATAGTGCAGTCATTGTAAGATACACATTTTGCATATTGTAACAACTCTGAAGGAAAATACATTATGTCAGGGTTTTTTCTCATTATTTTCCTTAATGGTACCTAAAGTAGTGTGCCCTTTTTGGTATCTAACACTGCGACAGTAGGCCTAGACCAGTCAGGAATTATCCCTAGAGCTAGGGTTGGTGGGGGGGACAGGAGGGGCGGGGGGGGCAATACCTGCACCAAATGCATTACTGCCATTACCCACTGGGGAGGGTAGAATGACAGCTGGGAAGGCAATGAAACATTCAAGTTACTAGGCCTATGCTAATGTGGAAACACCCAACAGGGTAAAATCATTCATTCTTGTATTCATTCACTTATTCATTAAAATGAATGTGTTTAGTGAATTCCAACTATGGGCTGGTAGTTTTCAAGGTGGTGCTAGGATAGAAATCATGAATGAGATACAGATCTTGCCATTGACCAGCTCATACCCTACACTGATATTTACACTGTTATGTATTACATTCATATGCCTACATAAGTATTAAGACTATAATGTTGTAATGATTCCTGAGTCATGTTCTATGAATAATAACCAAAGAATCAACTACGGGAAATGGCAAAGAAATGTATCACAGGGAATGCTGGATGTACAAAGCCTTGCTGTAAGTGAAGGGAAACACGTTTCTCTGGCCCTACCAAAATCTGGTGTATGTAAGGCAGCAACTCGGATTCCACTTTTGGACTAGGAATGGCAGGCCAGCCCATGGCTAAGACACATTCAGTGACTCACCGATTCCGGAAAGGCAGGAAATGAAGAAATCCTGAGGATCAGACCATGACCTGCAGAAATCTAGGAAGCCCGATGGAAAAAGCCCTGACGCCTTCAGCCATCATAAGCAATGTGAGATGCACAAATGATCAGGAAGAAGGAAAGAATGATTGCCACTTACACATGCAGACCAGCAGATCAATACTAGATTTGCTCGTAGGGGAGGATTAAGCCAGGAGACAATCACATGGAACTGGACTGAACCAAAGGGTGACCATCCAACTTCTCTGAGGCTCTTGGATGGGAATAGAAGCTCTGCCTCAGCTGTGTGTCTATGAGATGAATGACAGACATCTGTGATGAGAGCCCTGGTGGGGTCAAACCGCATTATCAAAACTAGCAAGTGCTTTAGGCAATCACTGAAACCTTCCAGGGAAAAATCATTCCACCCAGCCAAAGCAGTAGAGATTTGCAGTCAGCAGAAAATTTACTCCTCATTTGGCTTAAACACCTACTCTTCCTGTTCCCCCGTGGTTCTTGTATAGCTCGTATCTGTGAAGAGGGGTGACATCCTGCAGCTCATTTGCTCACAACATTATCGGTTAACTTCTGTGATTGGAACATAGCTGGTTCATGCTGGGGCCAAGCCCCTCCCCTTTTCTAGGCAGAGTCAACATGACCCTGGACAATGGAGAGACAAGAGTGCTCAGAAAGCTTGCACATAATGCGGCAGCCTCATTCTCCAAGTGCAATGGCCATCATCATGTGTTACAAAGTGCAAAAGGCCCGCAAGGAGATCCGATCACCAGATGGGCCCCAGGAAGGCAGGCAGAAACAACATGCAAAGCTTTCCTCTTCAGTCTCTCTTGATAGTCACTGCTCATTATGCGATGAAAGTTGTTATGGTGACAGGAGGGGTGAAGGTTACCGACTTGAAAGGAAAACGGGAAAGAACGCTAATAATATACACCTTTGGAAAAGCATCTCTTTGATCTGGGCAGGAGACCCAAACAGCCTACTCTCTTGGTGCCAATAGGCATCAAAAAATTAGTAAAGTTTCCCAAAATAGAGCAACCTATATCTGTCTGTGGTTTTGCTACAGTATCCTAGAAACCCCTAAAGTACCATAGCTACTGGATCTGAGGATAGAGAAGGAATGTACCAGTCACAGTTTATTACTGTAACTCAGTAACTAGCTGTGTTTTGAACACTTAAAAGCACAGAAATGAAGAACGGACTAGACTTCTATTTTTTATTTATTGATTGATCGAAGACAGAGAGAGAGAGAGAGAGAGAGAAACATCAATTTGTTGTTCCACTTATTTACCCATTCAATGGTTGGTTCTTGTATGTGCCCTGACTAGGGATCGAACCATCGACCTCGGAATATTGGGACAACACCCTAATCAACTGAACCACCTAGCCAGGGCCAAGAGCTGTATTTTGGATACTCCAAGGATGGTAGTGGGGGTTGGGGTGGAGGAAGCCTTTCAGTCTATCAAGGTAATTATTTTGAGAGATGTAAGACAACACGGTGGCAAACACAAGGCCCAAGGGCCGAACCCGGCCCTCCACCTTGTTTTATCCCGCCCGGCACCTTGTTTCTACCCGGCAGCAGCACCGAGTTCCTTGCCCCTGGTTAAGGAGTAGTTACATTTATACTGTCCTAAAGTTACATTCGGCCCTTTGATGGCAACTGCAAGGCTAATGTGGTCCCCGGTGAAAATAAGTTTGCCACCCCTGCGTAAGACTGAATTGATGTGTTTGCTACATACTTTAAATAACAAAGACAATTATACTTTATCAAATCATATTGATTCTGGGCTTTCTACATCTCCCTAATCCCAAACTTAGCCAGCCGTTCACAAACCACAGCATTTCACACATAAATTCATTGGTGGATCTATCGATATCAAGATGGCCACAGGCTTCTGTTTGATCCTGATAATCACTGCCATTTATCAAGGCAACTTTAGACTTGCACCTGATTTCCAAGCTGCCGGAGAACCCCTTACAATGGTTTTTAAGGCCAATTGGAATCTTAATACCCATGATTCCCTTATTCCATTGTCCAAGCCATTGATGAAAGGCTCCCATTTTCAGGTCTAAGGCCCGAGCCCATGGAAATCCTCTGTACTTTCCCACCCAGGATGGCAGTGCCTCCTCAGTAACAGTCTGCGGGGCATGCTGCTTTGCAGCTGAGTTCATCAATATTGAGGAGAAAGTTCAACAGCTGGGCCCGGTTTCAGCAAGGAGGTTGGGGGCTCCACTCGAAGTGTCGCCCGAGAAGACTTTCAGGGCACGTGGGCATATTGAGAGGGCTGAGAAGGGGTCCCTCTTAGCAGTCCTGTTGCGGAGAGAAAATGGGGATGAGAAATAGCCTGTTTTCAGTCCATAGTCCCCTCACACGGTACAGCTGGAGGTAAGAGGCGATAATCCAGATTGTTCAGGCCAAAGTGTATTGCTTTTGCACCTATTCATGGCCGGCCTGGTAGTGTGATTTGCTTTGGTAACAGACTTGCCCAGAATGGTCTCGTACATTGTCTTCCCACCCCAGCATCCTGTTATGAGTTCCTTTTTACAACCCAAGGCCACTAACTCTCCCAAACTGTGATCCGACCTCTGCGAGACTCTTGGTTGGGGATGTATTTCTCAGTTTCAATAGTATGAGATAAAATGATATGCATTTTTCGAGCAAAGCACAGTGAGCTCAAAACTAGCAGGTGATTTAGATAATCACCAAAACGTTCATGGAAAAACATTTTCACTATCCTAGATTTCTACATGGAACAATAGATGGGCTTCCTCTCCCCCAGCGGCACCCTTCTCTCCTTCCCGCCAACAAACTCACGGTTGTCTTGTCCTCTGGGGGACTATCACCCTCTAAAAATACTTCCCTATAACATCTAAACAATAGCTAATAGCCCCTCCGTGAAACTCTCATTTATAGCACCATTTACAAAGGTAGCATCCATCAGTTTACAGACTATCTGGATTGGAATGAACACAATACAAATAGGAATGAAAACTAAAATTTTACTCATCCTAAATATTGGAAAGTGAACCCCCTACTGGGTCCTTATTTTCTCTGACCGGAGAATAAGTAGGGGAGTGAAATAAAGCAAATGGGATTTTGGTTTGTCTATTTGTCGGGCCTCACATGATTGCAAGTTGCAGAAACAGCTTTCTTGCCTCCCATACCTGGGAAGGATGGGGCAGAGATGGCATGTAGCATAACCGAGTGACAGTGCGGCTTACTGGCTGAGAACGCAGGTGCCGAAGTTGAGTGGCCAGGGTTTGAATCGTCTCTGCCTCCTGTCCCCTGTGTACCTTTGGACAAGTGATTTCACCTCTCTGTGCCTCTGTTGTACTATCTTGGAAAAAAGAGGGGACGGGGGGGGAAATACTAGCATCTCCTCATTGGACTGTTGCAAATATTAGCACAGTGCCTGGCTAATAAAACAGTAACTTTTACCATGAACTAGACCCAAGGCTCAAACAATGGGGATGAAGGGAGATGAAGGGGCCACAGGAAAAGGGAATGCAAGAGGAAGGGAAAATGGGATGGAAAAAACTGGTGGACATATGTGGTCAAACAGAGAAAAAAGGTGACACAGAATTCTAGATGACTCCCTAACTGGTGTGGCTCAGTGGGTTGGGCATTGTCCCGCAGTTGAAGTTGAAAAGGTCACAGGTTCGATTCCCAGTCAGGGCACAAGCCTGGGTTGAGGCCAGTTCCCCGGTTGGGGGTATGCAAGAGGCAACCCACCAATGTTTCTCTCCCTTTCTCCCTCCCTTCCCCTTTCTCTAAAAATAAAATCTTCAAAAGATGAATTCCAGGTATCAGCCAGCTCCTCCTATAAAGAGTCCTGCCAACCTTCCATTTCTCCTTCTCAGAAACAAAATCAAGAGGACAGTGACAATAGCATCTGCAATGAACAAACCTACTTCCGCTCTGGTTGGTCAGCTTCCTTACAGAAATCACCACAATTACCAAGGAGCCAGCATCCTCTTCACTATATTCCAGGCTCCTGTCAGTCCTGGTCTATTCTGAAGGAAGCTGGTGGACTTCCCCTCCATTCCTGAGTCCGTAAGAGCAGGTGCTCACGCTAAAAATGCAAATGATTATGTTGGGCAGTAAGAGCTCAGGCACTGGAAATTTACAAATTCAAAAGCTTTCTGCTATGAATGCATAGTGCAAATAAGTCATTCAGGGTCTCGAGGCACAGTTCTAATTGAAGCAATAAATTGTGACTCTAAAGATAAACTTAACAATGCATCTGCCAGGGTCTCACCACACACCATCATATAACAGCGCTGTCCATGCAAACCAGTTCATTAGTTTGTACGTTTTCAGTAGGGGTTGTGGGCTGAGGACGGCTTCCGGGGCGGGGGGGAATGAGGGGGTGGCAGCAGTGTCTCCACCTTCTGAAGACAATGAAACAGGAAGAAACCTCAACACGGAGAAAATACATTCACATCTAAAGTCTTTGTCCAGTTCAAACTGTAGGGCAACAACAGCATTCTTTCAAAAATAGAAATGTTTTTGTTACTTCTTGTCCTGAAAAGCATGAAAGAAACCCAGATAAGTGATAAAAAGTTACCCACTTGCTTATGGCTGAGGAAGTGGCAGCTGAAATGAACGTAATTAGGAGAGAATCCTCCGGTGCAAACCAAATAAGTGTGGCCATCCAGGATGTTTAATGTATCTTCCTTGAAAAATATCAGCTGCATTCACAAAGTTAGTCCCTTAAAAATAAACAAAACTGGAGATTTAAGGGATGAAGCATTCAAGGGGATTTGGGATCACAGCAAGAATGTGTGACTCAGAGGAACTGTCACTTGGTATTACTGAAAAGGTTAAATGGGAGAAAGGAAATTCAACTTAGTTTGCTTTTACATACTGATTTTACCCCGGAAAAATATTAGATTTGTGAGAAAATTAAGTCTTAGTGATAGGGGACTCAAGAGTTGGAAAATTTTAGTTCAAGGTAATGGTTAATAAGCCTAGTGGTTAATGCCCGTGGAAAGCTATTGTTTCAGGAACTGCAGGTACAGCCCAGCCTGACTCCAGGAGACCACAGGCCATTGACCTTCGTGCTCCCGAAGAGACCAGAAGCCATCAAGGTGGTATCCCAGCCACTGTGTTCCGGGGAGAGAGAGTCTGCTGCCCGGGACACAGGACACAGATAAAGAAAATCACTGGCCAGCAGATGAAGGGATGTGAGGGAAAATGCGGGGCTGCAGTTTTTATCTGATTAACCTCCTTCCTGAATTCCAAATCCCTTACCTACACTTTTTTTTTACCTACACTCTTGCCCCCTTATAAAAAAAGCTGGCTTGAAAGGAAAGGGAAGATGGTCTGTTAGGGTACAAACCCGCCACCTTCTCAAATCAGCAGCCATCTGAATAAAGCGCCCGTAAAGATTCAATCCCTGTCTATGCTTATTGGGTCTGGTAGTGACAGGCAGCGTGAAATACCAGCTTTTCCGGTTTCGTTAGTTAAAAGATTTTGAGATCACAGATTACTTTTACATATTCATGTTATCTTTTCAACCCATTGCCATGGCAAACAGAGGCAAAGTAAGGCTAAAATAATTTTATTATGATTATTAGATGCAAATGTTCCCATGGTATAGAAAAGTTTCAATTCATTCTACTCTTTGGTATTTGTATGAAAAATAAATAATTAATAAATGATAGCTTATTTCAAATATAAACTCTGTGTTTCCCATACTCAACTGTAAACCTACTTTTGCCCAGCCCTCTGTATATTTTCACTAGGATTTTTAAGCTTCTTTTAGGTGAAGTTTGTGTCTCGGATGTCTTTTATCAAGCACAGTGCTTAAGGAAATACCCCCAGATTGATTTACTAAATATTAAAAATACAGAGTTCACAAAGTATGACAATATTGTGAGAAACATAAGATAACTATGATTCCCTCCTTGTTAGAGAACAAAGAACTTCTTGCCCTGCAAGACTATGGCACATAGGGAGGCTGCTTCTAAATCACAATCAAATCAAGACACTATTCAAACACTATTCAAATCCCACAGTGGAGTGAAAATAGGTAATATTTTC
Source organism: Anoura caudifer (assembly GCA_004027475.1). NCBI lineage: Eukaryota > Metazoa > Chordata > Mammalia > Chiroptera > Phyllostomidae > Anoura > Anoura caudifer. The sequence goes on from PVKU01009136.1 coordinate 12,233, forward strand.
TTTTGTATTCATGCATTTTGTAAAATTTAAGATGCTGAGAGTAGAAAGCAGCATACAGGAGCCATGGAGTGTTGACAAAAGAATACTGATTTTTAGTTTCAACAACAACGATTAAACAGGAGGATGATTTTGCTCGATGCATCCTGCCAACCCAGGGGCTCCTGAAGAACTAAAACATTTACTAAAACATGTCTCATTAAATCATGAGAAAACCATGGTCCTGAAGCATTGACTCTGGTTGCCCGTGTATTGCTCTAAATGAGCAGACATGATACCTTCTGGACAGAGATAAGTTATAATGAATCGATGGGTCTTATTCCTGATTAAATGTACTTCAAATTATTCTGGAGTATGAACTGAGTGACACAAAGGAATCATTTTTCAGAGGAATGCGCTGCCTCCCTGGTGACAGGCTGAATATACTGACACCGGAAGGAAGCAGCTGGGAGCTGGTCAACCCGAGGTGAGAAAGATCTTGTCTTACTTTTGTGGACGAAAAGGAGGTCAAGTACTAAACCCAACAAGCCTAGGGGAGGACCACGTGGCAGCCTGACAAACTCAGAGACAGAGTAACCACATAGGACGGTCTGAAATTAAACCTTTTCTTGTCGGGTACTCATGTCCTAGGGCGGTATTTTTCCCTAACAAAGGTCAGTCTTTACCTTTACTGAGCCTGTCTTCTTTTTGCATCTAAGATCTGATAACGCAGTCTTTGGATAAAAAGTAATTTCCTTTTTTCTGAACCCCTCTCAAAGCACAGCCAGTGAAGAACACAAATCCCCTCACAGTCACTGTTATCCTGTTCTTTGTTAACTGTTAACTACCCTGTACCTGCCTGGGTAAAAGAAGTATATGTGTGTTTGTTTTACTTTTTATCCAATCTCAGAGGCTTCCCTGCTTTGCTTTCTCTCACCTCCCGAATCTATCACCAATACATTTCATGTAACCCCTTACGTTTTCCCCTTTCATTCTAATGTATAAAGTAAGTGGTAAAAGTACCATTTTCCGAGCATTTTCCCAATCTGTCGAGACTTTGCTTCCCAGCAATTCTCATCACTTTGGCACTAGAGCTAGCGAGGAAAGCTGGAGGGAGGCGAGGGGAGCGGAAATACAGGAAACCCTAGATGCTCCATAAGGAGGCAGCTTGGTATTGACATATTATTCCCCAACACTGTAATAACCAGTCCTGCAATCATCAGGGCCGGGCTGGTTCCGGGATGCGCAACCCATCTGTTAGAAAAGCTAACACCTGCTGCTTTCCTTGCATGCGGTTCCTTTTCAACACTGATGGATGAGGGTTTCTTGAATTTGTTTAGTGATGTCCCATCACTTGAGACACTTGAACCTCCAACAGAGCTCTCTCTGGCATCATCGATTACTGTTTGCTGAAGTGATTTCCCCCCCTATGAGACAGAGCATTTGTCAATTAAGTAGTTGTGTTGGGAACAAGGCATGTCTGCCTCACTTATGGAAATTGTTTAAAGAAATACTGTAAAGAAAAACACTCCCGTGTCTCCCTGCACTCTTACTACTCTACAACACTGCTTCGCTCCGCACACCAGGTGTGTGCGTTTCCCACAGGTCAAGCAATTCTGTGATACCAGCCGGGTGTCCTACAATTTAACTCAACTTTAACACCATCGACCTGGGGTTAGCATCAGACCCCAGGTTATGGGCCTCAGTCCCCATACCCCACCAAAACACACACACACACACACACACACACACACACACACACACACACACTTTAGAAGTCAATAGTAAGTCCAGGTTTCTACCTGTGCTTCGGATTGACTGGAGGTCTCCACCACTCCCTCCTAAAGTTCGATTAATTCGCTTGAGCAGCTCACAGAACAGGAAATCAGTTTTACTAGATTACTGGCCTATTACGAATGATATTCAAGGACACACACACACCAGCCACTGAATAGATACATACATCCGGAAGGGTCCTGAGCAGCGCAGCTTCTGTCCTCTGGAGTTTGGGGTGTGTCACCCTCCTGGCACACGGATGCTTCTTGCTCACCAACCTGGAAGCTCTCTGAGCCCAGTCCTTTCAGGGTTTTTTTTTTATGGAGGCTTCATTAGAGAGGCATGGCTGATTAAGTCACTGGGGCTTTCCAAAAGCCACCTCATTAACATAAACTCTGGTGTGCTTGAACAAAACACTTTAGAGCTCTCAGGAAATTACGAAAACTTAAGAGCTCTGTGCCAGGAACAGGGATGAAGACCAAATGTATATTTGTTCTTATAATTTACTGATGGGGATCAGGACATGCTACCCCAAAACCAGGCATTTTGGCATAGAGAATCTCACGGAGTTTGAGAAAAACAACAGCAGGAAAGTCACGCTGCCCCCACCCCCTTCTCCCTAAAACAGGTCAGAAAACCCTCAAGTGAGAAGGCCCTACCTATATTTGGGTTGGGGTTTTCAGGGGAAGGAGCATCCTTTCGTCTGAAGACTAAAGGAGAAGAGTGTGAATGGACACGTCTTGCTACGTGGCCTCCCCCACCCCTGCGTTTAATATTGGGTTGACCGAAAAGTCCATTCAGTTTTGTCTGTAAAATAAAGGGCACATTTTTCATTTTCACCAACAACTTTATTGATTTGCATGTTTTGAGTATGTTGGCTATCTCTCACATGGTATAACATTGATTGTTCTCAATTAGTGTCTCGATTTGATCGTTATCAACTTTACTGGTCTACCTGACTGTGGAGCATCGTCCAGTGAGAAATGTCGAGCACGAAACTTTGCAAACCACTTTTGACACATTTGATCAGTCACAGCACCTTCTCCATACACTGCACAAGTCTTTTTTTTTTTAATTTTGGTTGCGTTTTTACCTTTCTTGAAATAATAAAGCATAATATGCCAAAAGTATTGCATATTTTCTTCCATCTTCAATATTAAAATGCTATACAAAAATTCACCAATTTTAATGTTTTTTTTTTTAAAATGCATGCTGATATGACAGTTGTCACAATACAGTCTAACAGAATTGTTTCAGATGAAGTTAAAGACAACTATGCACTACTAGAGAAAAAACCAAATGACCTTTTTGGGCAACCCAATACTTAGGTCGAATAATTTCCTCTGGTCTTCATTTCCTCATTAGGGCTCCAAATCCCGTAAAGCTTATAATAAATCAATTTGGTTATGCTGTTCTGCTGATATTCTCTTTGTCTGTTTAATTTTCAGACCCAGCCAGGGGCCCTAAGAAGGTGGAGAAAAACTCTCTCCTCCCCAGCATCACAGCTTTTCAAAAACAACCTACAATGATAAAGAGAATGGGCTTTTCATTTAAGATTCTTTTCAGGACACAAACACATTTTGATTTTCTTTTTTTTGCGTTATGATTTTTAATGCCTATTTAATTCAACTTAATGGAGTCTAAAATTAGCAAACATCCTCTATTTGCATACTGGTTTTTGGTATAAAATACTATATTGGCAGTATAAAGAATTGCATTATACCACAAAATGCATCTTTGTAAAGTGATGGTAAATGTAGGAATTAATTCCAGATTTGTGGTGGAAGGAAAGGCACACTAATGTATCGTAATGTTTTAAATATGGGAAAGAAGATAATTGGCCTCATTACCAGTCAACAAGTTGCTCAACGACCTGAAGTCACTGTGAAAACTCCTCTTCCCCACCATCCATTACAATATTCGATTCGACACTAGGTCCAGTGAATTTCACCTCAAACATTCCTCTGGCCCAACCATCCTCTCCATCAATGCTGATATTTCCTCCTTTCAGGCTCCTTTGCCTGGGTGTCTATTTCTGAACATCTAACTTGATGATTCTGATCGACCAGGTATGGGAGAAGGGAGGAGAAAAGGTGTCCCAAGATCAGGAGAAATCAGTCCTACAAACGACCTTCAAAATAATGATTGTCAATCAAAAGAAGATGTAGACAAGTTTATAAGAAATTTGGACTATTCTTTGTGTAGAGCTCAACTTTCTGCTTTATCTGATTTATTTTCATTGAGCTACTTTACAGCTTCGTAAGTTGGAGATAAATAATAGCAATGTAAAACAATTCTTGCCTATAGACATGCAAATAAATTGTCTGGTGGCAGTTCAATCAACTTCTTGAAACACCTCCCTAAGGAAAATGCCAGTTTTATGTCCATTTGTAAGTTCATTTCAACCTTCCTTTCCTCCATACAAATCAGTGGTTCATTAATTCTGCTCTGTGCTCGTTGTCATATTTTGTTGGGGCTTTCATTTAATTAGTGAGTTACATAAAATATTGTGTGTGTTCATTTTATGTTGTATGAGTCATGATTTTGCCTTTTGTTAAAAATGATCTTTTAGCAGATTCTATTCAGAAAGTTGTTAATATTCAAGGGATCTAGGGTGAGATGACACCAGCCAGTGAGTTCATCTAGCTCTTTCTTGTTCTATTTCTCAGGCTTCCAAAAAAACAATAGCTTTTCTATAACAGAAAACAGGACACGCAGATACAACCATGGTCTAGTCTTCTGGCAAACTGGATTCCCCAGTGTAAACAAATAAGTGGTAACTCTGATGATAAACCAGCCTCTGTAAGAACAGGCTGCACTTAAGGCCAGTGGACTTGGCGCACCACATGATTCCCTTTCCCGAAACTCTGATCCCACGGACCAGATCCTGGAATGTATGTTAGCGCCAGCCTGCCCCCTTTGCTACCAATTCTATCTCAGAGCTCTAACTTCGACATGGGGCATAGGGGCAGATTCTAATGCTCTTGAAACGTTCTAAGTTTGTTTCTGAAAGGTCAAGGATGAAAAAAAAAAAGAACAAGGATGCTACTTAACACTGGTACAGAAGAATGTTTCAAAGAATTTTTACACGAAAGAAAGCATATTAAGAGGAATTGTCCACAAGCAAGGAAGAGCTAGGTTACAATAGAGGGTAATTTTTAGAGTGCATACATTTATCATGGGACCATAGCACCCATGAATCCCATTAAGGGTTAATCTAACTATGTACTCACAGTAAAGTGAGCTCTCACTGTTACTATATTCAGTGTCTTCTAATGTAATGGTTTTGCATTATCTTTGAGAAGCTAAGGTAATCTAAAGCAGCCCTCCTCTCTCCAAACCTCACATGCATTTTTAATAGAATTTTATTATAACCCCACCTTTTGGAAAGCAAAAAATACAACACAGAGTCAGGGTAGCCGCCAGTCCCGGTGGAGGAAATGGCATTCTAATGAGACTGAGTAGAACTGGGCGAGGAGTTCTACGTGCATGGAGAGCTGGGTGGGGCTGGGGAAGGCTCTGGCTTGGTGGACACATCAGCAACCAAGCACATGGCGGACAGTAAGAACTACAGTTGTCTTCCAAAGGGTGCCAGCCACTGCAGGGCACAGAAAATAGCTTTTCTTTGTATGCTTCTAGGTTTCTCAGCTGGGTTATAACAAAAGACAGATTAGCAACAGAAAAGCATCCAAATCTACTTTCTGTAAGTTTTGTGTGACACGGGAGGCTTCATAAGAGTGAGAAGACCTGAAGAAGCAATTAAACCTGCGAGTGTTTGTGCTAGCCTTGACCGAGAGTGGAAAGTCGTGAAATGTCATGGGAAAATGTGATAAGACAAAAGGGTATGAGGTAAGGGCAGTACACTGGAGAAAATATAACAAAGCCTCTTTGTTTAGAATCCTCTCAGCGTCTCTCCATCTTTGGAGACAAGGATGCTCCTTTCTTCTGGGTATAGGGAGGGTACCTCTCATATGCGGGTCCTGTGACCCATTTCACAGGAAGGTCTGAGAATCTTTGCTGCACCTCTGGTTTCTCAAATTCCTTCAGCTTAAAATATTCACTATGCCAGCGTGTTATATTTTGGGGTAGCAAGGTTTGTTTGATCACAGCCCTCTCTGTATCCCATTGTCAAAGATGCACAGCATTTATGTACCAAATATTTGTTTTTCCATCTGTATGTGAATTGCCTCCCTGCCCTAACCCTACCATACCTCCTTCTCCTTAGCTGTAGATGGCATATAAGCCCTAAATGCTGGCATTTTGTCCGCAGTCTCTAAGTCTTATGGAACCCTTGCATGCACATATGTAACAAATTCAGTCAGTTTCTCCTGTTAACCTATCTCATTCATTTGATTATTAGTCCAGCCAGAAGAATTTAGAAGGGCAGAAGGAAAATTACTTTTTCCAGCCCCACATGGGCAAGAGCAAGTTCTACAGAATGTTGGAAGTGGCAACTCGGAAAGAGAGGAAATTAGCTATGAAATCAGGGGTTTCCTGATGAGCCTAGCAGGTCCCATTTTCTAGGGTACGAGAAGTTGGCTAAAGCTGAGTTGGAGGATTGTGATGGTTTTAGGTCTCCCTGACAATGAGGCATTTCCTGTAAGTGCGAACCGACCGAAGTTTAGGTTTGTTACGCGTACTGGCCCACTGGGGCAGCATCCATTTCGTGGGTCCCAGTACACAAATTAACTTCATCACCACCTAAGACAGTATCCCACTGGTTCTTAGTCAATGGTTTTCTTGTTATGATTATTGTGGTTGTTTTGGAGGAGTTTTAAACTCACCTCTGGTGATACAACCTTCTTACTTTGCAAAACAAAGCCCTCAAAGACACCTTACTTTTGTCAAGAACAAAGCCCCAGTGAAGAATTAGCGGTTCCTACAATCAGTTGATGCTCCTATAATAAAAGATAAAATGATAGAGAACAATAGCACAAAACTGTGGAACACTATGGCAATAGTCCAGGATAATATTACAAGGGATCTGCGTTGTTTTATAGACGTTGTGGTCAGCCGATGGTCAGAGTGGATCGCAGCACTGAGAAAAAATGTTTAAAATGTTAACCTATTTTCTTTCCTCACCTCTGCTTAAAGACTCCCTTGCCCTTAGTTGTTTTGCTTTCATTACGCAGCTTTCCACATGAAAAAGAGAACACTGTAGGCATGAAGATTATTTGTAGGAAGTGCTAATGGGACAACCGGGCAACACCTTCTTGGCCACACTGTTCTCTCATGACTGTAATTAATGACTTCCCAGCGTGTCTTCGTTCACCAAAGTCCCATATTGCGTACACCAGATTCACTGGCAGGAGAAAAATATGTAGTATCTTCTTCAGTTGCAACTGTTGTATCTAACTTTAAACAGTTTCCTGAATTATATCTTCAAATTACTTTTCAAAAATCTATGCTATGTATTTTATTTGAATTTGTTTTTTTTTTAATTTACTTTTAGAGAGAGGGGAAAGGAAAGAGAGAGGGGAAAGGAAAGAGAGAGAGGGAGAGAAACATCAATGTGTGGTTGCCTCCCACATGTCCCCCACTGGGGACCTGGCCCGCAGCCCAAGGCATGTGCCCTGACTGGGAATTGAACCAGTGACCCTTTGGTTCACAGGCCGGTACCCAATCCACTGAGCCACAACAACCAGGGCTATTTGCATTTGTTTAATGCTAAGTTTGGTTCCTGGTTCCTCTCCTAAAAGAGAAGTTTAGCATCTACCTGATAAAGCAAATTCTCTTTAATTACAAACCTCATAGGTTAACCAAATTAAATTTAACAATTGTATTTTGTATTGAAGAGAATTGTTTTATTATATAAATGCTAAGAGGTCTGTGTTTTAAAATATTTCAATGATATACAGTGACAATGTTAAACTTTACCTGAGCCCTGGGGGCTTGGAAAACAGCACAGGTTAAGAAGCCTCTCCATCCTTTTGTGTTCTGGGGAAATGGCTTACTTACTCGAGAAGTACCTTCCCCATATGAGTCCTAGAAGAGCTGTGAATTTCCATAGGATAAAAATGGGACACAGACCCTCCACTTGTCCATTCCTTGCCATAAATGACTAGCTGATTCGGCTGTATCCACTGACCAGTCTGGATAAAATATCTACAGCATTAAAATGCCAACCAACCAACTCCTGTTCCTTGGCCCCTTAGGAGAGACAGTTGAGCATAAGCAAACACAGACCAACTGTTGGATCTCACCTGGTCCTTTACTCCTCCTTATAAAAGAGTTCCTTTCTGTGTGGCATTTGACAGGCTTGCAGATCTGCCGGTCAAACTGTTCTTCCTATCACCAAGTTCTCTCCTTACTGCAAAAGCCCCTCACTTATTGAATAAGACCCTCCTTACCTAAGTCTTTATTGGGTTTTTATTTGACAATGCAAATCCGGGTAAAAGTCTCAAATAGTACCAGAGTCAGGAATCTTAGACTCCTAAATCCCAGGATCAAAAAAAAAAAAAAAAAAAAGATTCTCTTCTTTTCACTCCCTCTCCACTATGTTTCTTCTTATTGTTGTTGTCTTAATTTAATCCATTTGCAGAAGTTAACAACAAAGAGCTTCTTGAAGGAGGAAGGGCATTACCAAATGAGAAAACAACAGATGCAGGTAGGAGAGGGGAAGTCCCATTGATTCTGAGCCTATCTAAAATTGGCACAATATGTGGGTGTTTGTGGCCACGCACAAGCTTCAGAGGTTTCAGGAGTTAGTCACCTGATTTCCTTTGGTTGGTTTTGCACTTGCTTTCACGGCCACCTCGTTACGTCTAGCACTCCAAGCCCTACCTGATCAGGGATGTTCTCAGCGCATTTTAAATTTTAACACGCAGCCCTGGCTGGTGTGGGTCAGCAGATTGAGCACCAGCCTCTGAACCAAAGGGTCGGTGGTTCAATTCCCAGCCAGGGTACATGTGTGGGTTGCGGGCCAGGTCCCCAGTTGGGGCGGGGGGCACACGAGATGCCACCACGCATTGATGTTTCGCTCCCTCTTTTTCTCCCTCCCCTCCCCTCTCTCTAAAAATAAATAAAGTCACTTAAAAATAAATTAATTTTAACATGCAGAACAATCTCCTGGAGGGCTTGTTAAGGCTTGGTGCTCGACATCACCCTCAGCTTCTGATTTTGGTAGAGGCTGAAAATTTGCATTTCTAAGAAGCTTCAGGGCAATGCTGAAGCCGCCAGGGGTCCCCACCTTCTGTAGCACTGGCCTAGTCACTATTCCTCCACCCTCAGCCAAGGGGTCCAAGCCCCCTTGCTAGGACAGCCATCCCCAAGGGAGGTAGTACTGGTCTCAGGGGAGGTGATAGGATGCACATGGTGTGATAGGTTCAGGTATGTTCCTAGAACTAGCTTCTCCCCTCCTAGAGTCTGTAGCACAAGAGGAAATGCAAAAATTCGGGGCCCTTAAAATACACCCTTTTTAGCTTTGAGTAACTAACTGCTTCAATTTCAAGCGTCCACCTTGTGGGATGGGAGAAAGAAGGTGTTGGCTGGACAGCTGCCAGTTCCCGCCGCCTTTCAAAGACTACAATTGGGCTCTGGGGAAGGCAGATTAGGTTCTGCTGCCCTGGGATGCAAACTGCAGCATCTGAGATAAACCTGAGAAGGAAGCTACCCTGATAAATATGACTTCCCTTGTACAGCTCCAGCTGTAAGAAATGTCGATTTTGCAGCTTCAAGAAATAGAAGCAGCAAGCTTAGCCTGACTGGGAAGAAATGTGCATCCTGTTATTCCCTTAAAGCTCCCCTTAGGGGGAAAAGGCTCCCAAGGGCCCCCAGTCCACCCGTGTAGCTGACCAGTGGCTGTACTATTCATAAAAGCGGGGCCAACCCACCCGCTAGGGCTTGGGAGGCTTAGTGCGGAGGGCCCAATCTTGTGGATATGCTAAGCATCGCTGACCTAGACGATTCAAAAGGGGGAATTTTCTCATATGTCAATTATATCGCAAGTTTTAAAAACAAAATTGCCTTCTAATAGTTACACACCTAAAACAAAAAACAAAAAACAAAAGCAACTGACCACCTTCTCCAAGTCTAAAAATTCAATGTGATATTTTCTCAGTCATCACCCAAATCACAGGCAAGTGCAGAAGCCCCAGAAGCTGCCCAGCCACAGCCCACCCACTGCACTTGGACTTCTGGGTCAGTGTGAGTATGATATAGTCCCTTCAAGTAAGTGGTCCCCAGCCACCGAGCAACAGCCCAGCTGAGAGCTACATCTGTGTCTTAGAAGGTACTTTACATCCCTTCTCCAGTGAGTACCAGATGGAAGCCTCTTAAAAGCCCACTTTTCAAAAGCAAACAAAAATCCTACTTCTCTTAGCAAAGTAAATCCTAGGGTGGGATAATAAATAAAACTCACACTAGAAATAGTAGCCAAAGATGGTGTGCCAAAACCAATCAAGCCTCCGAGAAGTCTGCTAGATTTTATTAGACCTACGCTCTGAGAGGTCAGGGTTTCGGTGTTATCAGGCCCTGGTGCACATATCACAACAGAATTACTATCATTGAACAGGGAATATTTTCAGTTGTGTTCCAGACATATGGATGGTTTTTCCACGAGCAACAGAAAAATGGCACAATTTGGCATCAGACATTTTGAGTGTAAAGTTAAGTTTTGTTGCCTTGGCTGGTGTGGTTCAGTGGATTGAGCACCAGCCCGTGAACCAAAAGGTCACTGGCTTGATTCCCAGTCAGGGCACATGCCTGGGTTGTGGGCCAGGTTCCCAGTAGGGGGCATGCAAGACGCAACCAATTGATCTATCTCTTGCACGTTGATGTTTCTGTCCCTCTCTTCCTCCCTCCATTCCTCTATAAAAAATAAATAAATAAAATCTTTTTAAAAAAGTAAACATATAGCCTTGGCTGGTGTAGTTCAGTGGATTGAATGCGGGCTATGGATCAAAGAGTCTCTTGTTTGATTCCAAGTCAGGGCACATGCCTGGGTTGCAGGCCAGGTCCCCAGTGGGGGCCACGTGAGAGGCAACCACACATTGATGTTTCTCCCCCTCTCTTTCTCCCTCCCTTCCCTTCTCTCTAAAAATAAATAATTTCTTTTAAAAAGGTAAACTTAACTTTTGTTATTTAGACTCTTTCTTCACCTCTTAAATGGTAATACTAACAATCACCATCAAGGAGGCTTTTATCGGATGAGACGTGAACATTCCTATCACGGATTCCTTTTGGCATGGAACTCGGTGCTTGTTCTGAAAGTCCATTTTAAACCAGTTTGGGCACAGGTTGCACTTTCCCCGTTCTGTGATAATGTTGCTCAGGGCTGTCACGGTCCTAGTCCAAGTGCAACCCTACTTGACCTCAGGTAAGACTTCTAATAATAGCAGTCTTACTTGAGAATCCTGGAAATCAGAGATGTTCTGGAGAGGAGAAAAAAGGAAGAAGGAAAAATTCTACCTGCCCGCTAGCTGCTCCTCACCAAGACATACATACATACCCTTTCAGGGTTCACACCAGACAAAATTTCAAAAGAATCACACCTGTCTTTGGAAGCTTGCCCATCCTCAACATCTCTAACTTGGATCGGGTGTCTAAGCAGTGTTCCTCCCTCGACCACTTCTGAACAGACAAGTACTCTGAACGTTTCATTTCTGCTTTATTCACAAGGGCTTCCAGAACAGGAATTCTGGAAGCACCAACAAGGAAGAAGGGTGAATAGTAAAAGCATCTTCCATTTTTAAAAAAGATTTTATTTATATTTTTTAGAGAGGGGAAGGGAGGGAGAACAAGAGGGAGAGAAATCAATTTGTGGTTGCCTCTCACACACCCTGTACTGGGGACCTGACCCACAACCCAGGCATGTGCCCTGACTGGGAATCAAACCAGCCACCCTTTGGTTGTCAGGCCAGTGCTCAATCCACTGAGCCACTCCAGCCAGGGCTAAAAGCATCTTCTTGTGAGATCTCAGGCGTCAGTCAGTTCATGAGGGGACTGCCATCTTGTATGTATATACCCCCAACATCCCATACAATTCAAAAGTCAGAATGAGCTGATGTTACTTGGTGACATTACATTTATCACATTAATGGGACCTCAAAAATGGAATCCACACAACAGTCTTTCCTTGAAGTATCTCATTTTACCTTAAATCACAACACTAATAGCGTGCCCTTCACAGCCACTAATTAATTCATGAGGCAGGAGGAGATTCTAGGAGCTTTAAGTAATATTTCATTAAATTCCAGCTTAGCAAAGATCTGATGTGATTAAACTACAAATTTCCAGATCCATCCTTTGGTTTTTGAAGAGGTAGGGAAAATGTTGCAAGGATCCACATATGCTCATGATTGCTAGACTGTTAAATGTTTTTTAAAATCTTGTGTCAGGATGCTACGTTAAAACCATAATTAATCAGAATATCAGGACACTATGAATAACTTCTATTCATTCATTTATATTAGTTCTCGGTCCGGCGCTCAATCCACTGAGCCACACCAGCCAGGGCTCATTCACTTATTTTAAAGTGAAATTTATCAAAAAGGCTAAGTCTTCAATACTTCTTTCCAAAGGACTTTCTAGGTTGTTTTTATGCACAAGACCCTTTGTTCCAACAGAATCCTAAGTGGAAACGAATACCTGATGGCTACAAAGCAGAGCTATTGAGGTTGGAGCAGGTCTGCCCCTTGCCTTCCCCGGGGCCTGGAGATGCCCCACCCTAGGGGTACCAAAGAGATGCTTCACAATGCCTAGAATGCAGGAAAGCGCAGTTTGAAAATCATAGTATTAGCAAATTTCTCCCCTCTTATACAGTTTCATGATGACTGCTACCCATGTTTAAATTCATCACAATAGCTAAAATTAGTACAGGTTAACTATAAACCGGTTCTGTGCTAAGCGCCTTATTTTTCCAAATTACCTTAGTTAATGTTGACTTCCGCCCATGAGCACGCACTTAGAGCCATTCAAACGGGATTTGCTCTGCCTCCGGTTCCTTATTTGAACAAGGCAAAACTGTGAACCAGATGAAGTAGATAACTTTTGCCTTCACCTCCTACATCTTCTTTTTCTCTTTCCCCTGGAGCTTAAGCTCCAGGTATTAAACTGTGTGCCGTCAATTTATTTCGGCGCCTATTTACCAAGTATTCACTCCACATGAGGCATTAAGGCTACCAAGATAAATGAGACAATTCCTGACTTCCAAGAGCTCAGTCCAGAGGGCTGCTCAGATGCTAGTTTGCCTTTTTCAGGAAATGGCTATGCTACAAGCAATGACACCATTCAGGTTTTCTTGACAAATATCCTCATTAAAAATATTCAAATACAGATCCCGCAATCTCTTATCTGAAACCCTGGGCGCCAGATCTGTTTCAGAATTCAGCATCTTTCTGATTTTAGAAAGCTAAGGTAGAATTTATACCAATACGTCTGTCAGGATAGGCTAGATTATGCTACAGTAACAAATATCTCCAGAATCCAAGTTGGAGGGAGCTGTCCTCTGCATCTCTGCCAAGTCCCAAGCTGTCAGAGCAAGTGCTGGTAAGGGTGTTGCTGGTCAGAGTCCCAGAGGTTAAGAGAGCTAAAGCTAATTTCAAATTGCTCCCTAAAACTTCTTGCTTGGAAGTGACATATCACTTCTGCTCACATTCTATTGGCCAAATCAAGCACATGGCCATACAGAACTTCAAAGGGGCAGGGAAACGCAACCTTACAACGTGCCCAGAGAGTCAAGAGCTGGAGACATTCGGCACATGGGCCATTGGATTCCACAGTCATATGTCATGTAACAACCTCCGCAGAGTCTACATTAGCAAAGAATTGCAAAATCCAATGACTGACCCCCCAACAAGAATAATATTTATACCATGGGGGGTGGTAAAAAAAAACGAGATCATGCCTGACCTTACACTGGTTCAGCTCCAGTCTTAAAGACAAACAAGTTTTGGGGCCAAACTTATGAACCCTGTTTTTTAAGATTTGGACCTTTCAGAATCAAGGTAAGGGCTTGTGCACATGTGTTGTGCTCAGAGATTTATATTTTTTTGCTCAGTTTTATATTTATTATAATTTCATTCTCTCTCATAAAGATATTATCTGTTTGCAAAATTAAATGTAGAGAAAATGTAACCATGACCTTGCACCCTGGAGATGGACTCCCAGCTCTGCCATTTATTTCCTGTATGTGACTTTGTACAAGTAACCTACCTTCCTTGTCCCTTCGTTTCATTTTTGGTAAAAATATGAAAATGATAATATTTCCCTCACAGGGTTGTTAGGAGGATTAAGTGAGACAATATGTGGAAAGTGCTTAAAATAGTGCATAAATTTGAGCTATTATTAATTAAATGCGATATAATTCTCACATTCCTATATTTTAAAAATACTATGTTCTACAACTGAAATTACACTCTAAAGTTCTCTCCCTTCTTCTCCCAAGACAAAATGTCCTTTTACTTTGTGTCCTGCAGAAGTGAAATCTTATACCCATTGAACATCTCCCCATTTCCCCTACTCCCAACCCCTGGAAACCACGGCTTTCCTCTCTGCTTCTATGGGTTTGGGCTACTCTAGATTTGTCACATACGTCGAATCATGCAGTATCTGTCCTTCTGAGTATAATGCCCAGGTTCATGCATGTGGTTGTTTAGAGATGTTTGCTCATCTCTGCCAGAGATGAGCCCACAGGCTCAGGAACCGACAGCATTGAGTACCTCCGGGAACTGGGGAAAAAGTGAAGGTATAAAACGGGTATGTGGGTGGTTAAAAGTATGTTTAAAAAGCAATTTGATTTCTATTTTCCAGATGCAATACAAAAGAACATCCAGAGATTAAATTAAAAAGGAAGGGTGGGTCATAGAAATTAGAAATAAATAAGTCAATGGATGGGTTAAAACAGGGGGGGTCAAACTCATTTTCACCGGGGGCCACATCAGCCTCGCGGTTGCCTTCAAAGGACCGAATGTAACTTTAGGACTGTATACATGTACCTACTCCTTAAGAGTCAAGCGAGAGCTCGGCACTGCAGCCAGGTAGAAACAAGGTGCCAGGAAAAACAAGGTGGAGGACCAAATTCAGCCCGTGGGCCTTGTGTTTGCCACCTGTGGGTTAAAAGATAACATTGGAAAAGAAAAAAATAAAGGATAACGTTGGGGGCATAACTGAACCAAAAATAGGGGAAAAAAAGATAAAGAATATCTGAATGTCATAAGATATACAGAAAGTAAAAAGAAAATGGCAGACAGGAAATCATCGATGAGATTATTTCAAAAATTTCAGGCACTGAAGAGCATCAATGTAGAGACTGAACTGGCTTGGTGAGTCCCGGCAAAACAGCTGAGAGAGACCCAAACTAATGCCCCTGATCATGAAAGAGCAGAAGTAAGAAGATCCCTCCAGCTTCCAGCGGGGAACTCTAAGTCAAAGTGAGGGACTAAAAATCAGAACAGCTATGGTCTTCTCAGCAGCATTACTGGGACCTAGAAGATATCAAGCAATGCCTTCAAAATCTTGAAGGAAGAAGGTGCCATCTTCTGATTGGCAGAGATGAGTTCAGTAAATGTTTATTAAACTGTAACAAATTACCAACTTTATCCCTGATTTGTATTTTCTTTGCTTCCAAGTCCCTTGGAGGGCTGTTATATGAGCAAAATATTCCAATAACATCGACACCCAGGCTCATTCCATTTTGCCTAGCGTAGCCATAGGATTCCACGGATGACCACTGTACAAACAGGTGAATCTCCATCTTGCCCAGGCCGCCACAATCTGTCACCTGATAGAAGAGTATCCTTACCCTTCTAACTGATCTCCCTGGGTCTACTCTTGCCCCCTCAATCCCATCTCCTCATAGCAGCAAGTGAGTTTATCATTTTGAAAAAATGGACTAAGTCTCCTACATAATGCTGTCATAGCTTTTATAATAAATACTGTACCTTGGACTACAAAGTCCAACATGACTGGGCCTTTATCTGCTTCTCCAGTCTCATCTCACTAGGTTTCTGCTCTTTTCCTGGTGGGACTGCTATGTTCCTTGTTGCCACAGTGTCATCGCACATGGCAATTCTTCTGCCTGGAACTCTCATATACCACTTTCCACACGCTCGCCTCCTTTGCATCCTTCAGCTCTTAGCTCGCATAAGACATCTTCAGAGAGACCATTCCTGATCCTGCAGTTTAAAGAGCTGCTCACTGCAATTATTCTCCCTCATGATATGGTGTCGTCTTTCTTCGCAACACCTTCAGAACAGTGTAGCTACTTATTTTTATTCCCTGTCTTCACACACGTGTAGACCCTGCGAGGGCAGAATTTCCATAATGTTGACCATTCTGCATGCTCACTAAAGCTTGTTTAAAAAAGAAAGGAAGGATGGGTAGGAGAGATGGAGAATGTCGAATTTTCGCAGCTCAGCATGGGTAATTTCAAGTTCCAGACTTAGGTCACCATAACAATCTGACATTTCGCTATGGAATTTTGCCTAAATATCTGGTTTTAGGACATAGCAATTCACCTGAAACTCTAGATTTTCACCTATGGGACCTCAGTATTCCAGCATTGGCTCTGGCTCAATTATCAAGATTCTCCAGTTTGTCCTTCACTTCCGGTGCAGCCAGCTGGGAGAGGAACGGGTCCCTCACTGTAAATTCAACCATCTGCTTTCACCCCGCTTACGGACTGATGGCTATTGTTGGTTTGGATTTCTCCCTTTTAAAAAAATGGGTCCCATTTACATGAAATATTCAGAATGGGTAAATCCAAAGTGACAGAAAGCAGACTCTACTGGCCTGGTTGCAGGGACTGGAAGAAGGGGGAAATAGGAAGGGACTATTTAATGCGTTTCCTTTTGGGGGTGATGAAAATATCCCGGAAAAGGCTAGTTCTGATGGCTGCACAGCATTGTGAATGTAGTCAATGCCCCTGAATCACACACTTTAAAATGTTAAGATGGTGAGTTTTATGTGTATTTTACTACAATAAACAAACAAACAAAAAATAGATCCCATATGCTTTCCTTTTATTTAGTCTAAAAGTTAAGAGAACGATATTATGGTTGCCAAGCTAATCTTTAACTTCACCAGCCACAAAATCTAGTCCTAAATGGATAATAAATATCACCATGTTTGGGGAACCTTCTGATTTCTCATCTGCAATTGACTTCATGAGGAGGGAGCATACTAGTCCCTTCATTCTACCATAGCCAGAATTCTACTTGTGCTTCCTCTGTGCCTTTTTATTTAATGCTTTTTAAATTAAACATGTATACTTAATAATACATTTTTAAAAAATGCACCTTGCAATTAGTATCATAATCAGCATAATCACCCAGTACATTTCCATAGGGTAAGAGCTTGAAGCAAAATTACTATGAAAATGCAAAATCTAGCATCAATTTCCACTAAAACACAACTCTTTCAAACAGAACACTAAGTAGAGGCCTTTCCTTTGCTATTTCATATGCATCAAAACCAGAAGCCAACATGCAATAAAGTTTAGCCTTTGTCTATCTTCAAAGCTTTGGCATTCCTATGCATCTGGGTAGTGTGTTTTCCTCACTTCTCCACTGCGCATGTCCTTCCTGGAAACCCCTGGTCACAACTGAGGAATAATGACTGATGATTAACAGGGCTCCTAAGAGCCTCACACATATTACCTTAGGAAGGAATAAGAAGACCTGATGTTTTTTCAGCACAGTGGAAAAGACTTCTCAACTTGCAGAGCAATAAAGGTGTCCCTAAACAGTTTCAACAGCCCTAAAAATAACTCCCACGCCTTCAATCTCTCTTGCCTAAGTCTTTTAAACCCGCGGATAAACCTACAAGCTCCCTTTGAAGCCGACTGGATTTCCTCAAACTTTGAACACTGGATTTATTCCAACAAAAGTACTGCTCTCTTTAAGCTTTAAATAGTTGAGGCTGAAGTATTTCTCAAACAAACTAAACACTATCCATGCTTCTTGTTTTGGAATGAGCCTTTGTGTATGGAAACTGTTTTTCCTTGCCAAAAGGGAATGATATGTAAGGATTCCCTATGGGTATGAAGTGGCATATGGCTAACTGTGGGGGGGGGGGCACAAAGCTTCCATATTTCACTAAGACCCGGGAGCCTGGGGAATGCTGTTCCTAGCAAATACCAGAATGGCCTACAGGTAAACATATGGCATTTCTCATAATAATCTCTTAAAGCTTCTGAAAGTACTGTAAAAAAATTCACCAATAGTTAATTTAACTGCTAGAAATCCAGTGTCACAAAAGGCCAAAGTTTATCCACAAACTGGTATATATGAATGAACTTGACCTTCAACATTCACAAGGAAAGACCAGTTGCACATAATTTTTCTTGCCCATGTTTTGTTGGTCACATCATACAGTGTATGTTCCTTTTCCTCTACAAACAAGTTAAACAACAACAACAAAATAACCTTGGGCAGTAAATTGCTACGAACTTCAAGGATATCATTAATCCCCTCATCATTCAATCTAGAAATAACTGTTGACCCTCTGGCATGTGTCAGACCTTGTCCTAGTCTGGGGATATATCAGTGGCAGAGATAGACATTGTTTATAACTTCAAAGAATTTATAATCTCACAGGAACACATATATGTAAGTAATTATAAACAAGTAATTGTTTTTACAAAAGGCAAAGTTTTCCTATATCAAGTTATGTTCTCAAAATACTAAAGACTACCCAAGTACAATATATTTGTCAAGAATACATTACTTCTTAATGTAGGAACAGAAAATGTTTCCCTGATTGCATCCTCTATATTTATGATGAAGGTCGGTCTCTCTCACAAGTTAAATAAACCACCCTTACGATGGAGACTTCTTTGGGAAACCACTGTCCCAAGCAGTCAGAGGAATGCTCTCCATTTCTCAGTAACCTTTGATTTGTTGTGCTTGGGGAATTTGGGAGTCAAGATATTCCTTCCAAGCCCTGGCTGGTGTAGCTCAGTGGATTGAGTACCAGCCTGCAAACAAAGGGTCACCAGTTCGATTCCTAATCAGGGCACATGCCTGGGTTGCGGGCCAGGTCCCCAGTTGGGGATGCACAAGAGGCAACCACACATCAATGTTACTCTTCCTCTCTTTCTCCCTCCATCCCACTCTCTATAAAAACAAACAAATAAAAAATCTTAAAAAAAAAAGATATTCCTTCCAGCCCTTCTATGTAGACAACTGCCCTGCAGGTTGGCAAAAACATGCTTATGTGAGAACTCAAGCATATGTTCCTGTTTTATTGATAAAAGTTAGGGAGACCCATGTAAGGCAAGCAAACAAAATACCAACAACTTCAAGTCTTAATACCCAATACAGTGACCCAGGAAGCATACAGTGGTCTTCCCACTTACCTAGCACTGGAGACTAAGTCAATACTTCTTGCTTGAACTTCTTTATTTTTTAATGGTTTTTAAAAAATTATTGATTTGGGAGGGGGAAAGGAGAGAAAGAGATAGACAGACAGACATTGATTTGTTGTTCCATTTATTTATGCATTCATTGGCCAATTATTGTATGCGTCCTGATGAGGGATTGAACTCACAACCTTGGCATATTGGGACAACACTCTAACCAACTGAGTTACCTGGCCAGGGCTTGAGACTGTCAGGTGATACACTAGTTCCCATCTTGATAAGCTCCTCAACCCTTTCAGTATGACTAACAATGGGCCAAGACAGCAAGGGATAGGCCACAAATGAGCTAGGACTGTTCAACGGAAATAAAAATTCTCCACATTAAGCTCTCCTCTGAAGAGTTTAATTTAAAAAGAAAATTAGTACAGAGACAAACATAAATGAAGAGGCAAGGTTATTGCATGCTTAGCACCAGATTTATCAACAGAATCATAATTAGAAGGCTGCCACTGAAATAATGCAATTTGGCTACATTTATTCTACCGAGATATTGATCATCCCTAAAGATGCAGAACTAACATCAGTGACATCACCAAATATTTTGGAAACTCAGTTTCAGTCCGACAAATGCACACAATTATTCTCCCCAAATGAGAGTGGGTGAGTACAATTGGCTCCTGAAATAGAATTGATGGTGGAGGCACTGAAAAGTAATGATGTTTTTGATCCTTTGGAATTTCTGGGCACTGATTTGAGTGTAAGAAGAATTGAAAAATCATTTTGCAGCAATAAAACGTTTATTCTTTCCACTCTTTCCTGGTATACTGGAAAACTTTCAATGATCCAAATGAAAGATATTTTCAACTAATCATTTGAGGCTGCTGAGATAGTTCACACCTTAAATAGAAAAAAAAGGAGGCAGCCAGTGGGGGTGAGGGGGAATGTCAAGCAAGGTAGGAAGCTTATCTTCATGAAAAACACTGCAAGGGTATGGTTAGTACAAAGGGATGAATACTGATGATGAACCATCTTCGAAGAGGAACAAACAGTCATTTTTGATGATCCATGAATAACGGGGCCAATCTGGACCTGGCAGCCTTTTCCACAAATGGTACAGATGTCTCTATGTTAGAATGTAGGGCTGGGACTTCTATGAGGATTCTGGAAAACTGTATTTCTAAGCCTCCTCTGCATTTAGATTTGGACCAGGAGATTAATTCTCAACAAGGAAACAAAGACAGAGGGAAATACTCCATCCCTAGCTCTGTACATTAAAATCTCCCAAGAGATCCTTAGCATTTCTCTTGTTTCCACGTCTGTGGCCGGAAATGAGCACTTCAAGATGGCAGAAGCCTATGATGCAAGGAGCTCAGATTCCTGAGTCACTATTTGAAGAGAAACATAAAGGAAAGCTATCCAACCTGTATCAGACTGTAACTGAGCAAGAAATACATTTATATATAGTTTCACGTATCAGTCAGTGTTTGTTAGGTTATGCTGTAGTAACAAACAGCCAAAAATCTCAGCAGTAACAAAGATTTCTTTTTAGTCCATGTTGCATGATAACTGCTGTTCGGCTTCGGCTAGGCTCCTTGTATTTCCTTTATTCCAGGATCCAGGCTGAAGAATCAGCCCCTGTTGTGGACACGCTGTTTTCATGGCACAGGGGGAAACAAACCAGCAGCAGAGCCACTATGCAAGGTTCTTGCAACTTCTGCACCGGTGTGGCATTCAGCACATTTGCTCACATTCCAATGGCCAACGCCTATCACATGGCCAAACCTCAGCAGGGTGGCAATGCTACTCACTCCCTGTTATGAACTGAATTGTCCCCCACCGCCCCTACAACAGTTCACAGATTTAAGCTCTAACCACCAAGGTGACTGTATTTGGAGAGGGCTTTTACAGAGGGAATTAAGGATAAATGAGGTCATCTGGGTGGTGCCCTAATCCAATGATCCTGGTTTACTTATAAACCAGAAGACGCCAGGAGTAGGTCATGTGAGGATACAACCAGAAGGCAGCCATCTGCACACCAAGCAGAGAGGCCTCAGGAGCAACCAAACCTGCAAGCACCTTGATCTTGGACTCACAGCCTCCAGAACTGGGAGATGAATTTCGGTTGTTTCAGCCACCCGGTCTGTGGCAGCCCATGCAGACTCACAAACAGGCATTGCAAGTCACATGGTAACAGATGGGGATGACAGTCTTCTTACACAGTGGGAGATAAACAACTGGGGACAATTAAACCATCTGCCACATCATGCCACTGACGTTGGGGGACGTTTGTTAAAGCATGTGGTCAGTATTACCCTGACTTTTCAGAGGCATTGGGTGTGTCTAGCTAGACACATGTGGAAAGATAATTCAGGGGCACCAAAGATAAAACACCCTTCCCCTTTTGTCCTGAGCTGACTCTGCTCCTAGACTTCACAGAATGAGCAGCAGCAGGCCTCAGTGGAAGAGGAGGGTGTTACAGCTACACTACCTAGTCGTTGGAACCTGATTTCATACTTACCAGTGCTGTGGCCTTGGGCAAATTTCGTTAACTCTTTGAGTTTTACTTTGTTTGTCGAATAAGAATACTGCTAACTGCTTCCCAGGGCTGCTGCGAGAAGAAGATGAGAGAAACATCCTAGCACACAGTAGGTTTTCCTTAAACATGATTTTGCTTTCTTCCTATATTCTTCTGAAGAACCAAAGAAATTCATCCTGAGGGGAATTTAGAGCTTAGCATGGACCAGTCTTATCAAAGGAGACATTTTCCTCTGTTCCATAAATCATTATTTGAAATCAGAGTTCATCTTACAGGACTAATTACCGTATAGAAGATAGTGTGATTAATTGTGTGGGGACTGGAGAGGAGACGGGAAAGGAAGAATGGAGGCCGTGGGAGCCAACCTGCAGGCAAGAAGAAAGGTTCGGTGTGTTTATTTAATAGGTGCAGCTGACTGCAGTTTACTTGTCATAACAACGCTGGCATTTCAATAAAGATGTTAGCATTAATCATCGATTGCGATTAAGGCTCCCAGTTACTGCAAAAGCTGAAAACGTGCTTGACTCCCCGCCACCCCCTTAAATTTCTCCCTGCTCTTAGCCATGTACAATCTCAATGGTCCAAAAGACAAATTCTCTGTTTTATTAGAAACCAAAGTTGGGTGAGGGGTGTTTTGGAAATTATATCAGGAATTCAGAGGATGGGAGGGAGAGTTTGGTGTGTTTCTGTAATGTTTCATAAAAGAATGGCAGCTGTGTTGTTTTTAATTCAGGAATTGCAGGGCTAAAAAGAGATTTACTCGCTAATAAATATCCATTTCCTTATTCTTCACTGCCATCTCATCCTTCAGTGATTCAGTACTGACTCCAGAGCAGTTTAATAGTCACCCAGCAGACAGCACGCTGTGCTGTCACACACGCTGAGCTCTGCGCCATGTACAAAGTGACAATCAAGGAAGAAGAGCTAGAGAAAGCAGGCAGGCCTTTTTAAAAAGACGCTCTACTCTGGTCAAGCTTTAAAGCATAGAGAATTGAATATAACATGGAAGCTTTAATGAATAGCCTTGGATTAGTAACATAAACAAGTCTTCATGGCGGAACTCCTGATAGAGGCAGCTTTTTCCCCGAACGTCCATCCCCAAATTCAACTCTTGAAGTCGGTAAGAATTGTCATTGGAGCCCTCCAATGATAACTGCCAAACGGGATTTTGAGATGGCTGCTCTCGACCCTGACCCTGACTCCCTGAGAGTTCCCTCCCTCTGCGGCCCCCATGATGTTACCCGGTCCCCCCACCCACCGGCTGTGCACAGCCTCCCGCTCCCCATGGGCCCTGTCCTCCTCACCATCCAACCAATTAGGCTGTTTGATGGATTCTGATGGACTCATCAGTAATTTGTAACAGATATTTGTGTACTCCTATCATTTATTCTTTAAACTTTGACATATAATCAAAGCATTTCCCTGGAATAATAGTTCTCAACTGGGTCAAGAGTTTCTCCCTGGAGACATAATAAGAGAACACCTATTTATTTAAATGCTTTCTTCTTTTATTAATTCTAGAGATGGGAAGGAAGGGAGAAAAAGGGAGAGAAACATCGATGTGCGAGAGAAATATCAATCAGTTGCCTCTCGTATGCACCCTGACTGGGGACCAAACCCATAGCCCAGGCAGGTGCCCTGACGGAATCAAACCATCTTTCGCTTTGCAGGACAACGTTCAACCCACTGAGCCACACCGGTCAGGGGAAGGGAACACCTATTTAAAGGGATATAAAGAGTCCAGGGAAGTGTAAGGAGAAAGGCAGTTCCATTTTTGGTCCAGGGCCTCAACAATATCAGGTTCGAGTCATCTTCTGTGATCTATTCACATGTGCCTCACTGCAACAATATGGCGGCCACAGCTCTAATTGTTACATGATTACAGACCAATGTCTTAAAGTGGGAAGGGGAAGAAAGCTTCCCGTCTTGCTCCTCTGTCAAAGAAGAAAGGTTTTGCCCAGCGCCAGACCTAGCCCCAGCCCCAACATTTCCCCAAATTCACATTGGACAAGGGAGGCTGGGAACACAGGGCTCTGGTGTTTTAGGGGGAGGGAGTGTCTGCTGGTATGAAGGAGAATGGAAGACTTTCCACAAAAAGACACATGACAGTGTAGATAATGCCAGGTCCTCTCCTCAGGGAGCTCACAGCCTACTGAAGGGAGAAGCAGGATAGCATGAGGCAGTGCTGATGGCTGGTAGCTTGCTGCCATCTAGAGCTAAAACGGAAGAGGAAATAGGAGCTGTCAGCACAGTTTGGAGAGGTGGAGGAAGGCTTGCTTCGTAGGCCACGCCTGCCTGGCCCTTCTCCTGAAATCCCGATTTCAGTAAGAGCATGTCCACCCAAGTCGGAAGCCCGAGGAATTATCTTCAAGTCGCCCTTTACTGCTTCCCCCAAGATTTACGAACACGCCTCTCTCCTCTACCTCCACATTTCTCAGCCTGACTTCAAGGTCACAGACTTCGGTAATTTAATACCTCATCATCCCCGCTTTTCCTTCCTGATGGCTGGACCCCCACTTTAACCCATCTTTTACAATATTAGCATAAAATTATCTTTTTAAAACTTACATGTGGTCCTGTCAAAATCCCTCACTGACTCCTTATTCTTTTTTTTTTTTGTATGAAATTGAATCTGGCCTTCTTGCTGTGACGGGCATGGCCATGCATTACCTAACTTGCCCTGCCTTTCTAGCGTCCCCTTCTGCCTTCCCCTTTTGCACAGACAAACCGGGTGATTGGCCATCACCCAGATGTGTCATAGAATGTCACGCCTCCATGGCTTTGCAGAGGCTGAGCACCCTTCCTTCCCACCCACTCCCCTTCTTTGCTTATTAAAATTCATCCTTCTAGGTTCAACGTAAATGTCACCATCTCCACGAAGCTTCCTCAGCCTCTCGGTGTTGGATTTAATTTGCTGCATTGTCTGGGTGATCAGGATGTTCTGTTGAACCTCTACTGAGGAACACCCCGCGATAGCTATTATACACTTCCTCTAGGCCAGGTGCTTATAAAAATATCTCACATGATACCTCATTTAATCATCTCAGCCATCCTCTTATAAGTATCCTCCCAATTTTGTAGATGGGGAAGCTGAGGCACGGTGATCTTAAGAAATTCTTCTTGGTTTCAAACCTAATCAGTCTGACGCTAGAGGTAAGTTCAGGATTTCTACACGAGCACGGTCCAACGGAACTTTCTGCGATGTTGGACACGTTCTACATCTTTGCTCTTATATATGGGGGCCAGTAATCACATGCAGCTACCGAGCACTTGCAATGTGGCCAGTGTGACTAAGGAACTGGAATTTGAATTTTATTTAATTTTAGTTCATTGAGATTCAAACAGCCACATGTGACTACTGGCTGCCCACACTGCCCAACATGGTATTCTGCTCCATGTGAGGGCAGACACGATGGCTGTTTTTCTGTCAGACGCCCCAGGGCCCAGCTTGGGTATTTGTTAGGCTGAAATAGTGAGGTCTACTTCCTTCCCTGTCATAAAAATGTAGGGCAGCTTTGCCACCCTTACGACTAAGGGACAAGACTATTTTGCTGAGTTCCCACTCTGCAGCACAGGCTGAACAATCCCTGTTAGTAGAAAATTTGCTTAACTACTCTAATTGAAAATGCTTCTCAAACGTGGTTTTATTACTGCCCGGTTGGGTGTGACTCAGTAGGTTGGGCATCGTCCTGCAAAGCAAAGGGTCACAGTTTTCATTTCCAGTCAGGGCATATGCCTGGGTTTTGGATTCGGTCCCTGGTCAGGGCACGTACAGGAGGCAACCAATCCATGTCTCTCTCGCATCATTTTCCCCTCTCTTTCTCCTTCCCTTCCCTGCTCTCTAAAAATAAATAAAATCTTTAAAAAATTGTTTTATTACTTTTTGATACGACAAGCTGAAAAAGCAACAGCATGCAGCTTAAAGGAGAATCTGACCTCTGTCTTCAGAAATAGAATTCCACTTATTGATAATTCTTATTCATATTTACAAGTCAACATCTAATAACATTTATAAGGTCAGCATATTGTGCCTCAGAACAGGAAATAAAAGTCACCTACAGTAAAAACGAGCATATTCTAAAAGCTATTTGTTTTATGTTGCTGGAAAGCTCTTTATTTTCTCTCATCCCTAACAATACATATATCCTATGAAGATACATGCTTCCAAACTATGGCATGTATCTGTATGAAGAACATACATTAATTTAAATTTCTGAACACTATTCACAACTCACCGTGAAACTAAGTGACAAAGGCAGCGTATGTTGGAGCTACACCATGTTATTTAACTTATGCATGAAAAAAAACATTTATTTTTCCCCATTCAGCACAATACACAAAGAATAACAATATCCATAGAAACAATGTCCCCGTAGGTCTAGCTACCAGCTCGTACGGTTTAAAGAACACACAGGACTGTTACTGCGTTTTGAGTTTTGTTTTCTTTCTCAGGGCAGGAAGAGAGCCTGCCAACAAAGCGGCATGTGAAAAGTTGTGAAGAGCCCTGGCCAGTACGACTGTTAGCTGGCCAAAGTGTCGTGGGTTTGATTCTGGTGAGGGCACACGTCTAGGTAGTAGGTTCAATTCCTGGTCTGGGTGCATATGGGGAGGCAACCAATCGAGTTTCTGTCTCGTAGTGATGTTTATCGCTCTCCCTTCCCCCCTCCATTCCTCTTTCTAAAGCAATGAAAAAATGTTCTTGGGTGAGGATTAAAACAAAAAAGTTGTAAAGAATTTTCCAGTAATTCAAGGGATTATGCCATACTGCTTGGTTTTGTCTGGATCAGGAGTGAAAACGTGATGGCCCTTGGACATGTTTTATTCCATGTGCACACTATTTTTTTTTTTTTTTTTTTAGAAATGTATAGTCAATTGCTTTCAGGTAGGACTTGCATGCTGCAGGGTTCCTTGGCCCCCTCCTGTTTACATGGGCTCAGTACTCCTACCTGGTTTACCTGCCCAGCCCCCTGCAGGCCTTGGCATTTGCAACCGCTGGGTAGGCCCTGAT
Source organism: Anoura caudifer (assembly GCA_004027475.1). NCBI lineage: Eukaryota > Metazoa > Chordata > Mammalia > Chiroptera > Phyllostomidae > Anoura > Anoura caudifer. The sequence continues at coordinate 38,828 of PVKU01009136.1, forward strand.
CCACTACAGGAACTCAGACCACTCACATGGCTTCTTTAAAAAGTCATACTCCTACCCCGTTATTATTCAATGAGATCAGAATTAAAGGGCACTGCGCACTGTACTGTTCAGATGCAACACACCATCAGTTCACCATGCTGGATGTAGTGATTCTTTTAAAAAAGAGAACAAATTCACTTTCCATATCTATGAATATTCTGTAAATCTGGGGAAATTTAATTCATCAAGGAAATATTTATGGAATGCAGAGTTATATCTATGGGACACAGAGTTGTGGACCCGTGTTGTTTAAGTTACAATGTTCTTCAACTCACAGAATTCCAGGAAAACTAAATTTTAGATGTAGTGGCAGCTTTCACTGCCTACCATAGTGAAAAATAACTGTAATTACCAAGTCTGAACTGCCATTATCTTTTCTTCACATGTGTTTTCTCCAGAGTTTTCTGGGAATCCCACTGGAGCATGAAACTTGACCTGGGGTCCCACCCCACCCCTACTCATTCACTCAACCTACACCGTCTTCAGCCCTTGTCCTTCTTTTCCCGTTCCATACCACAGCTGTGGGAAAAATTTGATTTTCATCTACAGGGAATGCTGAACCAAAATCATATTTTACCTGCAAACATTGTGTTTTTCCCTATTTACCAAGAGGAAAATGATATGTACATTATTAACTCCAAAAGCAACCATATATAATATTTTGGAATTTTTTACTGAACAGTGAATGATGTATCCAGTATCAACTAGTTTTCCGCTAAGACCCAGGTATCTGGAAGAGATCTTGAAGGTAGAGTCCACATGTTAGGGTTCTCCAGAGAAACAGAACCAATAAGATACGTAAGGTGCATATAAGAGGAGATTTATTATAGGAATTAGCTCATGTGCTCATGGAGTCTGAAAATTCCTCCTTCCTCCGCCTTTTTGTTCTAGTCCAGCCCCTCGTAGGTTGAATGATGTCTGCCCACATTGATGAGGGCAATTCTTCCAGACTCAGTCTACTGATTCAAATGCTAATCTCTTATAGAAACACCCTCACAGACACAGCCCCAAATAATGTTTTATCAGCTACCTGGGCATCCCTTAGTCTAGTCAAGTTGACACATAAAACTAACCATCACAGTTCAATACCTTATAGAGGAACAAGGACTGTCATTGATCATGCAGTTAACTCAATAATGAAATTGAGACCAGAAGGAGCTAGAACAGCAATTCGCAGCCCTCACTGTCTATCAGAATGACCATGGCCTAGGGTCGTCAGGACTTTACTTTTGCATATTGATGCCCGGGTTCCACTCCAGAGAATCTGGGGTAGGGCACCAAGCATTGGTACTTTGCAGCCAGCGTGGAGAATGCTTTAGGTCTAGCCCAGCACTGCTCCAAGTACTGTCTTCAGACATTCAACATCTTGATCATAGGCCACACCTAAGGAAAATGGGACTTTCTGACTGCACCCCACAAAAAAGCAAGAGAATTAGGATCTCTGGGGCCAGGGTACGGGAATCTGCATGTTCCAAGCACTCTGTGAAATACATAGGCCCAATAGAGACTGAACCACAGGCTAGACAGAAGTAGAGAACTATACAAGGACCACTGGCTTTGGAGGCAGATATGAATATTAATCTCAACTTGGCCACTTAAAAGCTATGGGCCCCATTTCAGGGTCAGTTTCTTAATCTCCTTTAGCATTAGTTTATCTCTAAAATGGGGATAGTAATGACATCAGAATTCAATGAAATAATATAAAGTCATAAAACCACAGCACCCAGTCCCATAACTGGGCCACAGTTAGTGATCTATAAATTCCCTTCCCCATCTTGCTGTTGTATAGAAGAAGCTTCTGTTTTTTGGCAATCTCATTTATTTTGCAATACATAGAAGAAAATATGCAATTTGTTGTCACGTTCTACAATTGTGATTGGACAACAGAGTACTTTCACATATAAAAGTTTACAAGAATTGATGGAGCGTTTTCAAGTTGTCTGTTTAACCAAAAGGAAATGCATAGGCAGGGCTCTGAATCTTGTTTTGTCATCATGGATACATAGGAATTTGTTTTTCTCCATAGGTCAAGAAATAAGTTTCACTAGCTTGCCAGGCCAGTGGACTCATCTGTCAAGTGACATTTCTGTCCTTAGACGAATCTAAGCTTTTGCCCTTCTTTTATGTGCTATTATCTCAACAAGCCATTTGCTATCTCACCAACAAGAGCAGTAGTAAATGAAAACTGTCTGTTCATTGTGCCAATCATTTACGTGGAAGGTGGGGAGGAAAATCTCCCTCTGGTAAATAATCTCCTTTTTGATTTCTGAGAAGGGAAGAATATAATTTGATATAATTTGTCCTGTGTCAACCATGAGTTTCCAAAGGTTACATTCTAAGGTTGAGCTACATACAAAAATGTGAGGCCAACGAGGTTAAAGTAAGAGGCAAAGAATAAGAAAAGAGGCTTTGAGTGGCTTACAGAAACTCACTTTCCTCCTAACTGCTAGCTTCACTGCAGAGGACCAAGGGGAATTTTCTTCCTCTTCCTGGTTGGCTTCTCAGTAGGAGGAGCCAGCCTCCACAACCGGTGAAAGCCTTCTTCTCTCTGCACCGCTGATCTCTTCCTGATAAGCAGCCAGTCAGTTATGGCCACAGGTAGAGCCAGCATGCCACCTCCATGCTACCATCAAAGCACCCTGGGCAAAGGTGTATAGGTCTTGCCGGCCCATCTTCTATTCTCTGGCCAAATCAGGCTGTGGAACCATTTTGGCTCATCCAGCTCTTTTCTCTCACAAGAGCACTCTTTTGTAAAGCAACTGGACTGTTTTCAAAAGGATGCATCCATGTATCCACCAAAGTGTCTGCAGGCTGCAGTCCATCTGAGATGTCTACCCTGGTCTACTTTCTTGTTCTTGCTAACCATGTCTCCCTCCCCTGTCCACTCAGTCTCCAGGAAAAGACTGCCTGCTGCCAATCCATACCTCTATTGGTACACTTCACTCATTGTATAAAAATTATCTGTTTAAAGTTGATCTCTCCCACTTGTTTCAAAGATCCTTTGAGATTAAGAACACATTATACATATTCCCAATATGTAGCACAGAATCTGACGAATAGTACGCATTCAAGTATACGTGCTCTAAGACTAGAGTCTAACTCTGTGCTAATTCAGGGCTCTTTCCAAGAGACAAAGTATGTGGATGATTTGCCTCAAGAATATAACAGAAGCTGAATCAATAAGGAATGTTTCTTACTGATGAATAGAATTGTTAAAAATGTGAAAAATAAATATATTTTATTATCTCAAAAGCAGATAGGGAGTTCCTAGTTTGATGCCTTAAATCACTAAAATCACCAGTGTCTCAGGATCATTACCTTTCCACTTTGCTACCCTCAGCATTTTGCCTTAGTTTATGACCTCATGGTTGCAAAATGGATACTGCAAATCCAGGCATCACATCTTATAAGCACATTCAAAGCAGAAAGAAGAGGGGAAATGCAGTGCAGGGGCGGTATGCTTCCAAACTCTCTCTTTCGTCTGGCAGTAAAGTCTCTCCTGGTTATCCCTCAGCAGTCTTACCCTTATGCCTCGTTGGTCAAAAGTCACCACATTTGCAAGAGGAGCTGAAAGAGGGAGTATTTGCCCAAGGGAAATGGAATTACCATGCACTTATTTAGACCACCAGTTTAGACCACTGGTTTAGACTCATCCCCAAGGGCTGTGCACATTGCCATCCAGATAGAGTTTCTGGTGGCAAGAAAAAGGGGAAATATTATTATGGATACAACTAATTTTGTCTACCACAGAAAGCAATGGAAAAAGCAGTCTTACTATTTGAGGACCTACTTCCATTATCACCTAAAATAGATTTTCCCCCCTCTTCAGGTCAATAATACTGTTGTCTCCTTAAAAACAAACATAAAAGCTCAAGAGCTATAGGGACAAGGTCAACACTTCAGAGTCTTCACATTGAAGTGAGAACACCAATCAAAGGATCAATGACTCAGTCCTAGTATGGTCCCTGTTGATAGTCCGGAAAGGTGGCTGATGACTATTGACCTCCCAGGGGTCTTGGAGGTCAAGGTCGATGTAGAGTCAATTTTGACTTGTTTCCTGAGAAGGGTGAAAGTGAGGACCAAGACAGGAAATTCGATATTGGTTTCAGCTAATTGTGTAAAACCACTTGACTTGATGTTGGTAGGACAAAATTGAATGTTAAATTTAGAACCCAAATGTTGGCTTCAAGGAAGCCAACATTTTAAGTGTCCCTTGCCCTTCAAACAAAAAAGGTCACAGATCAACAGGATTTGATGAAAGAAACATACACCCTCCTTTACCTAGATCTTAGTGGCAAAGTCTCTCCTTAATTACTGGGATTCGGTGAGTAGGGCAACACCTGATAAAGTCTACCTTTCATGTTGGGGAGCTCTGTCTGGTTTTTCTTGAAATAGACACCGGAAAAAATAAAAATGACATTGATTTAAACGAAATGATAACTGTTTGTACCTGCCCACTTGCAAGAGAAAGAGGAGATAAATGTGACCATTTCAAAATAAATCAACAATGCTTCCACAATATCCTGATGTCTCACTTAATAGTCTCAAAATTAGACTCAAAAGAGCAGGACACATTAAAATCAAAATAGCACAGGATTTAAAATAACCTTAAAAAAAGACAAGCTGGAGGGCTACAAAGAGAAATTTCTATAGTGTTTTGGCTGAAGAACATAGACTCTAAATTTACAACTATGGTTAAGTATTGGGTTCCTGATACAATTGAATGAATTTTAAATTTGTAATTTAAAAATGTCTTGAGCTCGAACCAGAAAATGGAATTTCAATGATAGAACTTGAACAAAATGGAACTATGATTTGGGTTTAAATTGGAGAAGAGGAATTAGGGCTGCAATTTCCATGAGGTTTATTAATCAGCTTCATTATTTGAGAGCTACGCTGAATATTTTGATTTTCTGAATCAAGGAATTCAGACTATATAAAAATGTGGTTTGCTTTAATTTGCTCTTCAACCAAAGTTTGATTCAATTTTCTTCAATAAGAGTGTTACATTAGCATAAATATTAAAATTGAAAATATTACAGTTTAGAAAATGAGGGAACTATATTCCATTTTGGAGTTGAAGTCTATGCTCAATACTGACATATAAACACATACCACTTATCTTTCCCAGCATTTTTCATTTACTAGAAAGCTTTGGAAAATATCCAGTGGTAGATTAGACTGGTAATCACACTCAAAGACTATAAACGAGATGAAAAATGTCAGCTGTCTCCTGCTCAATGCTATTTCGTTCTTCCAAATCCTGTCTTCCTCAGTTTCCTTTCTATAGGCTTCTAAAGACACCCTGCCTATCAACTACATTCTTCCAGTCACTTAAACAAAAATCTGGGAGTTATTCTTGACCCACACCATGTATTTATCCCATCAGCAAATCCTGTAAACCCTGTATTTAAAAGTTATCCAGAATCTGCCCGTCTCCCACCAGCTCCACAGCCAGCCCAGAGGTGCCAGCCTCTTGCCTCACTCCCCTGGATTCCTGCAATAACCTGGCAAACCAGTCTCCTGGCCACCGCCTTTGCTCTTTCATCAGTCATTCATTTTCCTTCTAGAAATTCTCCCTCACAATGGGTGGGATGGAGAGGTAAAAGGCTGCCACCGTTTTCATCCCTGTTCTATTCTAGGAGATGATTTCCCACAGCAAGTGTGAGCAGCCACGGAGCAGATTCTGTTTTTCTGAGCTGAGAGTTAAACAACATATCTCACTGAAAGGCGATTCAATTAATCTGTTAAATTATTATATCCTTCACATATGATTGCTCACAAATGCATGAAAAAGCAAAGGAGAAACAAGGAACTTGGCTCTTAACAGACCTGGAAAAATACTGCTCTAACCAAAATTGTTCGGAAGCCTGAACCCCTGAATCACTAATAGACTATGTTTCCAAAGACTAGGCATTTGAATGGTTCTTTAATACCCAATTTTTGGGGGGGGGTATTTTTTGTGGGGTTTTGGTAATAGCAGAAAATGATTCAGGGAAGAATGTTGCTATACTGATGGCAAATAACAAATTGATGAAAGGAAGGAATGCAGTCCATTTGGAATTGTGCTCTCCATTGTTGCTACGGAATGACTCCAGTAGCTAACAGAAGAATTATTTTACATAATAGTCCAATTAAGCGAAAGCATACTTAAGTTGAAAACTCTTCATAAAAATGAAAGTACTATTGGGTAACTCAGTGACAATGGCTAAATGAATAATCATTATTGCCTGTCATTTCAAACTTAATCCTTAGCTCTCACGAGAAGAAGGAGAAAGATGTCAATGGGGTAGACAATAAAAACAAACAAACACATAAAAGGGGAGGTTGGCAGCATGGAGTGTCAGCTGCAAAGAGAGTCAACATCACTCCTGAGTCACAGCAAAGTGAAAATAAGATTAGGTCTGATGTCAGGGTTTAGTCTACAATAAAACTCTTTAGCCATCTTCTCTTGTACTAGCAAATTATTCTGCAATTATTCTATCCTCTTGTTACAGTAACCAGCCACATCATAAAAGGAAGCAAATACATCCTCAATTACCGAAGTGCATTTTAGGCGTGAATAATCAGGATGCCACAGAGAGGGGTACAGAAGCTATTGCCATTAGCTGCTAACATCACACAAAATGTGCTACAAATTTATAGATCAGACTTCATGCATTTCTCAATACCTTTTCAAATTTTCTTTGATGGAAAACCCACCTTGTAATTTTTATGAAGCTATTGCACAAAAATTGGGCTGTCTTTAAGGATGTTAGATGTTATACTCATTGCAGAGTGGAGGGTTTGTCAAACAACCTTTAAACTCTTACTAAGATGCCCAAAGCAGTTGTCCCATCTCAAAGGCAACTCCATCTTTCCATTTACTTGGGCTCCAACTTTGGAGACAACCTTCACTCACTCACTGGCATTCACAGTCTACATCAAATTGGTGAGGAAATCCTGTTGGCTCAACTTTCATGTTATTTCCAGAATCCGTCTTCCTCTTCCTACCTCCAGAGCTTCCATTTTGCCTGTCTCTCCCATAGTCTCTTACCTGGTCTAGTGATGGGACATCTCTGAGGCTCCTCCCAGATGAGTCTGATGCTGCTGGTCCAGGGACCACACTTGGGAAGCAAGGCTCTGGAGTGTTTTAAATTGAAGGATATTTGAGAGGAGAGGAAAGACTCGAAAAGAGGAGGGTATCCTTGGCTGTGAATTACAGGGTACAGAGCCATCTATGCGCAACTCATGAGAAAATGCACTGGGGACAGACCACTTGAGTGGAGACACCTGCCTGTCAGCCCCCTTTAGTTTCATCCTTGACCCCTAAAGTCTATTCTCAACACAGCAGCCAGGTCACACCACTCTCTGTTTAAAATTCGCAGGTGACCTCCATTTTGGAGTGACAGTCATTACAATGACTGTTCAGGACTCGTCACTGTCCCAAGCTCCTCTCTTATGGTCCCCTCCCCTCCCACGTACACACCACTCAGTCACAAGGGCCTCTCCCTTTGTGCTTGAGCCTCAGATTGCTTCTGCCTCAGACTTTGTCATGGGCTGCTCTTTTTGTAGAATGTTCTGTCCCATTATCTGCATGGGCCAAATCCACCACTTCCTTTGAGACTCGATGCAAATGTCATCTTCTCAGGAAGATATCCACTAAGCACCCAACTCCTCAATGAGCCCTCACCTGTCCCTCTCACCTTCTCCTCCTGCCACCACTTCCGCTCCCCTTACCCTGGTCCAATTTTCCCACAGCACTTACGTCCAGCACACTACAGAATTAATTCACTTATCTGTTATGTTAATCAGTTATAGCCTATTTTCTGCACTAGAATACAAGTGCAATGACAGTATTCATCTTCATCCATTCATGTATCCCCATTACATGGCACACAGTAGGTGCACAATGAACATTTGTTGAATAAATGAAGGAAAATAGTCTTTGGTGATAAAGTATCCTATGTTCCTGAAAATCTTTCATCATGAGAAGAAACATCCTAATAGAAAATCACTTTTTTAAAAGTTGTACTCTATATGTATGTGTGTGTATGCATACACACGCATACACTCAAGTGCGAATACAAAAAGTGACTTTCAAAATGGCTATAAAAATCTCAGTGTGCTTACACAAACTCTGTCAGAACCAAGCACCGACCTAGCTGCAGGAAGAAATAACCTATGCGAGGTAGAACTCTCCCTCTTACATGGCTCAGAGGCTTCTAGAACAAGAAGGCACACAGGCCCTGGGTAGGCACTAATGCAAGACTGAAAGAGGTTTCCATCATAACATAAACAAAATGAACCCACACACTGCAACGGTTTACCTTCCCACCCATTGGTTTCCGCAAGATTATCATCAGCAGCAGGATTCTCCTGTTTTGTTCTCGTAAAACGGCCTGATTTTTATTTTTAAGTTCAGAAAAACCTGTGTTGATTTTTAAAAGGTCATGATTGTTACATTGGATGAACCCAAGGCCCCCTGTCCTAATTTCCTTCTCCCCATTAACCAAGTGTTCCCTGCTCTCCTGGGTGGTGATTGGATCTGTCATTCAGTTTTTCTTCCTTACAGTTTTCATGAATACTCTAAAGATGTGGTCTTGGGACCCAGTGCAACAGCCTTGTGCTAACAACCTTCAGTCCATTCTGTGGATCTGATCCAAGGGTGATACTGCCCCCAGGGCACCTTTGGCCATGTCTGGAGACATTTTTGGTTGACAACATGTGGGTGCTAGTGGCATTTGGTTCATGCTGCTAAACATCTACAACGTGAAGGATAGCCCAGCAAAGCAGAATCAGCTGGCCCCAAACATCAATTAGCGCTGCTGTTAGGAAACCGTACAAGAACCGTCTTGTCGAAAACCACCATCTGGGAATGTCTGTGGTCCTTTGAGTTCATTCTTCCTGAACTGTAGCTGAGACTAGCCAAGGTGACACAGTCCAAGCCACCACAGAGTTAAATGTCCTACCATACCTAATTCACTGAGGACAGGACCTTGCTTACAGTTAGCACTCAGTAGATGGTGATTATTGTCCTTACCAACGCTGTAAAACATTTTTGAGACAAAGATTCTCCTATGAAAGTGAAGTGTTTACAGGAACAAGTATCAAGGACACATGGACAAATACCAGGAGGTGTGGAAATGGGAGGGAGGTGGGGAGGGCTGGGGGGGTGGGCTGGGATGGGAGTAAAAGGCAGAAAACTGTACTTGAACAATTAAACAGAAATAAATAGATAAATAAATAAATAAGTGCTTGTGCATGTAATGTATTTTGATATGGTCAAATCTCAATTTCGACTTGACGTTAGCCTATATTGTAGCCAAAACATATTTTTATCCCTAGGCAAAAATAGGTTATTTGTCACCAAAATGTCATAGATAACTTGACAGGCAGTATGAAATGTTAATAAAACCTTTAAAAACTCAGGGAAAAAAATATATGAAACAAAATACAAGCTCAAGCACCTATATAGTAAGGAGTTCCTAACAGCGGTGTCCTTCAGAATCAGAATCAACTTGAAACTTTTAAAAAGGAAATGTACTCCAGGCCAAAATTCCTCGAGACTGTCAATGTCACAGAAAACAAGGAAAGATGGAGAAACTGTTGCAGACCAGAAAAGACTAGGGAGACTACAGAAGGAAGTGCAGTGTGGTATCCTGGATGGGATCCTTGAACACAAAAGGAATCGTAGAAAAACTGGTTGAATCAAAATGAACTCTGGAGTTTAATTAATAGAAATATATCAATGTATCTAGGAAATCTAAGAGTTAACAATGGGAGGAGTTGGGCAAGGGCTACACGGGAGCTGTCTGGGCTATCTTTGCAACCATTTTGTAAATCTGAACATATTCTGAAATGACCTGAGTTATTTAATAACATAGTAAATAAACAAATCTGGAAGGACCTCCAGGAATTTTGCTCAAAATTCTGAGGTCCAGATGTGTGCATGTTGAGAAAGCTCTCATTGATTCTGATGCAAACCCCATGGTTGAGACCCATCCCCAGCTTTGTTTCCAAAACATATTCTACTCCCTGTTGTTGCCATGAGTCATCCCTTCCGCCAAACACAGGAGACCTGAGGGACAAGAGAGTGACCTGTGCCCAGGATCCTGGTTGGGCTCCCCCAGTCTCTGACCAAAAGCAGCAGATCCCTAGGAAATGCAAGATTAGTCTTCTTTTATTCTTTCTTTAAGTGTGAAAAGTGCCCCCAGTCTCACCATCTCAGAAATTAATTCTTGAACGCAGTAACTCCATTCTCTGCACAGCAGATGTTTATATACTGATTCTTGTGCCTCTGGTTCGATCCTAGTGCACGTGTCTTTTTGCTCATCCTATCTTCCTTCTAACACATGTGGGAGCTAAGGAGTGGGTCGTTGTTAGAGCCGGAAATCCTCCAACAGGCCAAGGTCAAGAGGAGCCCCACCCCTGCAGACTGCTCATTCACCCAGCGATTGTGGAAGGACTGTCCTGGAGCTTGGTTTGAATTACAACAAAAGCAAGGGCATTGTTGAAAGACCCTCTTTAGAGCAGAAAGGTTGTACAATTTCACTTGGCAAAGACCTTGGGCCTCTATCCAGGTTATTCTTTTCGGCTCTACTGTGAGCATGAAAGCAATCTATTTAGATATGCACCGAGGATTTTAACACCAAAGCCAAAATAAGAACAAGAAAGGGGAAAAAAGTGAAAAGAGAGAGAAGGCAGGGAGAGAGGATGGAGGGGAGGGAGGGAGGAAGTTAGCTAGCTCCAAGGGAAAAAAAAAGCCAGTATCACATCTGAACAACTGAGCGGCATCTGAAAAATCTGCCTATCCCCATATAATACGTATATGCACCTCCTATATGTGGATACCCACAGGCATGCATATAATATATATACGCACACGAAGTGCTCAACTCTCTATGCCTAAAGCCCTTGAGTCCTACAATCAAGCACAAAAGTAACTGTTAGAGAACCATAAATATGTTCACTCATCAAATAATTTATCTATTCATCAAATATTCAGCACCTACTATGTGCCAGGAACTGTTTTGGGAGCTGGGATTAGAACAGTAGACAACACACAGTTACTACCATTGTGAAAACTTTAACATTATTAAATAACATTCACCAAATCTGTATTAAATGTCGGTTATTGGGCTATGTAATCCTTTTGCATATATTTTACCACACATTCCTCACAACAACCGTACGAGGAGATAAAATTATTACTCCCAGTTTCCAGATGAGAACCTGAGGCTTATCAAGATCAGATAATTTACACAAAGGAGGTGATGGCACAGAGATTTTAACCCAGAGATGGTACCGCAGCATCAGAGCCAGCTAAAAACGGTACCTTCAGTGACACACATCAACTGTTAACCTATCCAGTGTTGGCATCAAGTGCTGACGGGACCAAAGAAACATAAATATTGCTCTCTCTACTCCAGTGTGGAAGGATTCTGGAACTTTCTTTCTTGGCCCCCTATGTTCCCACAGCTTCTGGGTCTAGGCAGGGGAATGCCCTTGCTTGCACTTGCTCCTCCTCCTTCACTCCTTCCTCTCATTCCTGGTAAGGGAACAGCAAGGAGGGAACTGCCTTCCCATCCCATGGACAGCTGTGGCAAGGAAGCTCTGGCAGGCGCCAAGCTCTCTCCGGAGCGGGAATCCAGGAGCAGCCACTCCCTGCTCTTTGCCTTGGCTCTCCCGCTTTTGGATGAGCTTCATCCACATGCCACCTGTTCTGTGCCCCTCAAGGTCTGGTGTTGGCTCCCAGTCGGAACCCAGAAGATGCTCCCTGCTCCAGGTAGAGACCCAAGGAGCAGAGAGAAGATGTGTCTAAAAAGGAAAAGCAGGGAAAATACTGGACTGCATTCTCTGAGCAGCATTCCTTGGAGACACCTCAAGAGGCAGCTGCCCAACTGGCAAGGCCTATGTCAGGGGCAGCTGTGTGCCCAGGAACAGGGAGGAGCACACATATGGCAGAGCAGGGCCGTGCCATCTGTCACACGCCCATGCCAGCCTCTTCACTTTAGGCAAGGTGGGAGTGGGAGGCATCAGGAAAGGAGCGAGAGCTCCCCAAGCCAACCACATGCTATGGCTCCCCTCTAACCACTTCTTCTAAACATTTCGCCGCCTTCACTGCTGCCACATGGCAGCTGCCATGCACATGGTCCCGTCATTAAGAGCACAGAGTGTGCAGTCAGAAAACCCTAGGCTTGAATTCTGGTCCAGCTCTAAGTGTAGGTTTCTGAGCATCAGTTTCCTGTTTTGTAAAATGGAAATTAGAATAACTACCCCTCAGTGGAAAAGGTGAAGGCATTAAGAAGTACAAATTGTCAGTTATAAAAATAGCCACGGGGATGTAAAGTACAGCACAGGGAATATAGTCAATAATACTGTAATAACTATGTGTGCTATCAGATGAGTACTGGACACATTGGGGGGATCATTCATAAATTAAATAAATGTCCGATCACTGTTTTACACCTGAAACTGATACACAATATGTCAAATGTAATTGAAAAATTAAAAAATATGTTTAACAATTGTAAAACAAATTACCCCTCAAGGTTGTGGTGAGGATTAAATTCAATTATAACTGTACAAAGCTAAAGGCAGTGCTTTAAAAAAAAAGACAATAGGTATTGAGTAAACAAAGGCTTTTCTATGCTGAGTCAAGCCTCTGGCTGTAAAACATTGTTGGGTAGGTGGTAGGTCTTCTGACTGAGTTTTGGAAGTGAAAAGTGCAATGGAGCCTCTCAAACATTTCAATATGCATTCAGAGTCCCTGGGAATGGTGGGGATAGGCAGACTCTGGTTCAGTAAAGCCTGGGGCAGGGCCAGAGAGTCTGCATGTCTGATGAGCTCCCAGTGATGTTGACACCACTGTTCCAGGGACCACACTTTGTGTGGCAAGGGCCTAGGAAAGCAGCTGTGGTACCCTGGACAAACCACACCTCTTTTCTAGGCTTCAGTTTTCTAAAATGCAAAATTTTTAAAGTTTACCTGGACAAATCTCACATTCCTCTTGTGATATCACTTTGTGACACATTATCTGAAAAATGGCTGCAGGCTTTCCTCCTACCCTACTTGCCCTTCTGCAACTCGACTTTGTTGATCCTCCCATGAAGAGGTGCAGTCTCTTGCCCTGAATCTGGCTCGACTCTTGTTCGGGCTATGAGAGCATGGCAGAGGTAAGGCTGTGGGGCTTCCAGGTCTAGGCCTGGGGAAGATTGGTAGATTTCCTCTCTGCCTTCTTAGGATCCAGCTGCCCTGTAAAGAAGCTCAGACTAAACTGCTGAATAAGAGGGACAGGGCACCCTGGCCAGTGTGGCTCAGGTGGTTGGGCATCAGCCCACAAAGCAAAAGGTTGACAGTTCGATTCCTGGTCATTCCTGACAGCACATGCCTGGATTTTGGGTTTCATCCCTATTCGGGGCTTCTATGAGAGGCAACCGATTGATGTTTCTCTCTCACACCCATGTTTCTCTCCCTCTCTTTCTCCCTCCCCTCCCCCTTTCTAAAAATAAATTAAAATAAAACCTTTTTTAAAAATTATGGAGAGGGCAAGCAGCCCCCAGCTCCAAGCACTGCTGCTGAGTGACCACACATGTGAGCACAGCTGTCTTGGACATTCCAGCCCAAGGGGACCTCCTGGCTTTGTGCAGCTAAACAAGTGATCCCAGCTGAGCTCTCATGCAACAGATGAACCACCCTGCTGAGCCCAATCCACAGAACTGGAAGCAGTAACATATCTCTGTTGTTTTAAGCCATTATGCTTTGGGTGTAGTTTGTCACATCACAATTGATGGCTGATACAAATTTCTATTCACATAGGAGATAATAGAAGTTTCAAATATCAGAATGTTTGGAAGAACTATAAAGAAATAGGCCAAGTGGAAGGTAGAATATATGCCAAGAGTCGACTTTACAGTTCAAGAGTTCTTAATGCAGATGTCTCTCCTACTTTCAAATCAATTTCAATTCAAGGCTACTGGGTAATGTGAAAAAAGATGGAGATAATTCCAAGAAATTGTAATATAGTTGGGGACACTAGTATATTACAAAAAAATAATTAGAAAACACACATCAATTAGTAATAAGTGTATATTTGAGAATAGAAGTATTTTAATAGCAACAATAAAACTCCATGGACACTTGGAATTTCAGTCAGTGTATTCTGGAGCTTTCAGAGAATGGTTCACCAGAGGAAGTACAGATTAAATCTGGACAAATGGTGGAGTAAAAAGAGATATGTAAAATAACTGAGTAACAGTGGTCAAATTTGCTATTCAAAAATGAAAAAGCCCTATTGACAAATACATTGTAGAAAGTTGTCAATGTCCTTTATACTGAGAATGACAATTTTAAACAGATCTTTAAAATTCTCAGTTGCTATGGTAGATGGCACATATAATTTCACTAAATTAGTAAATTGTGGGGATTTCAGAATATTATAGAATATATGCTACATAAATATAGATTTTTGGAGATGTAATACAGGTAAAAACTGTAAAGGTATAATGTAAAAGCCAAAAGATGCTGATGTAGAATTTTGAAGGTGAAAAGTGTACACAAAATCTAACTGGGAAATAAATATACAGGATTTGATGTATGCAGCAATACATCATCCTTAGCCCTCTCACCCACATCCCAGTTATAATGTACTCATTTTGGAAAATATTTTCTATTAAGTGTTTGCCACTGATAATGTGGACACTCGGATTTAAAAACTTCCCATAATATTCCAATAAAATGAGTTCAATGTTTATGAATACAATGCAAAAAGTAAAATTATGCTTATAAATCATATCTTAACTGTAGTGGATAATAAATAAATAAACCCTTTTTTTAAAAAAAAAGGAAATTAATCTTTAAGCACCTTCTCAGAACTCCATTGATCTGTGTTACCATTTTGCTACTTCTTTCCCCATGAAATCACAGGGGCAAAGGACACAGTCCTGGTCATGTGAGACCTTAGCATAGTACCTGTATTAAACAAAAGTCCCAGCCCCAAACCAGCCAAACGTTTGAACAGTCGTGAGGACACACAAGAGTGGTTTAGTAATAGCACGGTGTTACCCTCCCACTAACGCACAGATCCCTGCCAGGCGCACATACCACTCCGTGGCGTCATTAAATGAACAAGGGTCAATGCATGCAAGTTTTCTCAAGGACGGACTTGGAGATAGGAAGAAAGAGAGCATAGGGCTTTATTCTTCACCTTGTATAGTTAAATCCTCCATTCAACGTTCCTTCATATATTCATTTAACAATGAATAAATACAAGTCAAATACTGAAAAAGTTTCAATAACTTCAAATTGAAATAAAGGGATATTTGAGTACCTATACATTCGTGGGGGGAAAAGAGATAATAAATAAACTAATAAATATAGAAAAATGCTACATGATTGCAAGTAGTCTGAAGAAAATTAAAGCTGTGTCAGGAAGGGGGAGCAGTGAGCAGACACAATTTTGGGGGAGGGGATTAAGGAAAAGTCTCTCTACAAAGGAGACATTTGAGCAGAGATGCGAGTGATAGAACATCGCTGAGAAAGGATACAAGGAGCACAAAAATCCTGAGTGAAAAAGGAGAGTTGGTATTATCAGATAAAATAATATTAAAAATAGAATAAGCAAAAAAAATTAAACAGCAAACTAGAGCCGGCTTTGTGTTTGCCTGTGTGTGTGGCCCGCTTTGGGAGTTCGAGGTCCGTGTTGGGAAGGGAAGACGGCATTCCCTAAGCAAATATGTTCAAGACAGACAACTTCCAACCCATTAGCCACAGTCCCCTGGGAAGCTTGTGTTCAATCCCGTCAGCAACGATCTGTAATACAGGATAACCATCTCTGCCTGAGAGTGAGCTTTCAAAGGGCAAAGCACAGTGTGTGTCCCAGAAAGGTCCTTCAAGTTCACGCTGAATTGCCTGGGGGAAGACCTCCAGACATCTCTGTTTGCTTTTCAAAGCACTGAGTTTGTGCTTTGTAACCAGAAGCAAGGAAAAAAAAAACCCAAAACCTAAATTGATCTCTGTGTAATTCCAACGTGTTTCCCAGCTGTTTCTTTCTGGAAATCTACTTTATTGAGAAAACTCCCCAATTGTCATCTAAAAAATCTTCAGAAAATAGGGGTGCATCTTGGAGGAAAATTGTGAATTGGGAGCTCAGACTGATGGGGTTTGAAGCACTGATTACTACTGAACACACCTTCTTGATTTGTGTGGGAAAAGCAGAGAAAAGAACAGATATGATTCTTGGAGGGGGTGCAGAAAAAAGCGCTCTCTAAGCTGGGCATCTCACAGGGCCAGCTGGGTTTTATAAGTGTTTGTCCATAAATTCATCCCAGCTACTGAAAGCATAGAAGGAATAATCAATTGCATAAATGAACCTTAATAAGATTTTGCTTCATTTGGGTATATATTCAAAGCTTTGAAAAAATAGCTTCTGCACCCAGTTAATTTGATAAAGTCTACTGAATAGAGACAATTTATTGGGTAGCATTTCTAAGCCTTTTTTTTTTTTTTTTGAGGGGGAAGTAGACACACGCCTCTTTGACAAATGAAAAAGTGATGGGCTCTTTTCCCAAGACAAACGCTTAAACAGAGAAGAATTTGCATTAAGTATGGAGGAGTTCATGGAGCCCCGGATCCGCTGTCGAAGGCCCCTGCCTTAGCGACACTGGTAGACACAGAATCTGACAACAGTAACACCTCAGCTCTGCATGGCCCTAGGAGAAGAGTCCTAATTTTATTTTTTCATTTTTATTTATATATATTTTTTATTTTTATCCTCACCTGAGGGCATGCTTATTGGTTTTAGAGAGGGGGGAAGGGGGGGAGAAGGGGGAGAAGGGGGAGAGAGAGAGAGAAACATCTACGTAAGAAAGAAACGTCTATTGGTTTCCTCCCATGTGCTCCCAGACCTGGGATTGAAGCTGACAACCCAGGTATGTGCCCTGAGCAAGAATCAAACCTGCAAGCTTTCAGTCCATGGGATGATGCTCCAACCAACTGAGCCACACCAGCCAGAGCAAGAGTTCTAATTTTATAGATCATGTGTACACCCCAAGCAGAGCATCTTAACCATTTTCTAAGTGTACAGTTCAGTTGTGTTAAGTATATTCACCTTTATGGCAGAACCAACCTCCAGAACTCTTTTAATCTTGCAAAGCACCTCTATACCCATTAAACAACTCTCCACCTCCCCCTCCTCCCAACCCTTGGCAACTACCATTCTACATTCTATATCTTTATGAATATCACAACTCTAGGTACCTCATACAAATGGAATCACACAGTATTTGTCTTTTTGTGACTGGCTTATTTTACTCAGCATAATGATCAGAAGGTTCATCCAGGTTGTAGCATAAATCAGAATTTCCTTCCTTTTAAAGACTGAATGATATTCCATTCGTGTATCCATTCATCCATCAATGGACACTTGGGTTGCTTCCAACTCTTGACTCTATTTACTCTCTATAGTAAATAATTTTGCTATAAATATGGGTATACAGCTATGTCCTTCAGATCCTGCTTCCAATCCTCTTGCATACGCTTGCAGAAGTCCAATGACAGGATGGTTTTGATGCAGCCATTGGATGGACCCTTCGGATGCAGGAAACACAACAACTCAGCAATTCGGAGTCAGGTCCCTCATCAAAAAGGCCCCTTCAAAGTGTGAAATTGCTGTTTCACTACCAAGCCATGCACATAACAGACCTCCCTGACCCTTATTCTATGTTTTTGGTCCCTCTTCAATTGTGTGGATTTCTCTTTCTACTTTACTTGTTTCAATATTTTTTTATTTTTTTACAAGTATTATTTTATAATTAAAAGGCAATAAGATCTTTAAAAGTCTGTTAGAATTAAGTATCTAAGAATATCTCAACCATCTCTTACGAATGTCACTTAAAAATATATAACATAAATTTTGCTAAATGAATATATATAAAAGACCTGTTACAAATGTGTTTAAGACTTTGTTGCAATATGGAGCAGAGAATAAGGAAAGGATACAAATTTCTCCCTCTCTTTCACTTTGGTGTCCAACATAACACTGACCAATGAAACTGGGTATACTAAAGAAGCCTTCAAAGATTTATGCATTTATTTTTTAGAGAGAGGGGGAAGGGAGGGAGAAAGAGAGGGAGAGAAACATCGAATGGTTGCCTCTCCTCTTACATCCCTCCCACTGGGGACCCTGGCCCACAGCCAGGCATGTTCCTTGACCAGGAATCAAACCAGAGGCCTTTCAGTTCACAGGTCGGTGCTCAATTCACTGAACTGCAACCATCAGTGCTAAAGAAAAGCCTTCAAAAGATCAGAGGTGTCTATCACCTGAATCACCAAATGGAAAAGGAAGACAGTTAAATTTTTAGTTGAGTAAGTGTAATTCTTTGTTGAACATAAACAAGTAAAGCCACTGTAATTTTAAGGGTGGAGTTAGTCAACATGAAATGTAGACCATTTGAGATGTCCATGAGGGCTCCAAGGATGAGCAGTCACTCAGTTTAGAAAACTGAAAAGTCCTTCATGATCCAAGGACAATGGTTAGCACACGATTCCCTGTCATGTGCCGTTTCCCTGCCCGGTCATGTCTAACTCCCACTTCTAACTCCCACCTTGTCCCAAGCCCACCACAGGGGAGATGAGGCCCTGCAGTGAAGAAAGGACATGCATTCATTATTTCCTGGTTATCAGAATAGCTAGCATATAATGATTTGGTTTTGGGGCCACATCAACATGGTGGCCTCAGTAGGTACCCAAGCCACAACAGCTCTAACAACACAGCTGGGTCAAAGTTGTTTCATTAAAATAATCTCTTCAAAACACCATGTGCCCATCTATGGTATCCAAAGTCCAACCCAAGAACTTGGCCTATGTCATTCCAAGCTGCTACAGAGCCAGGTGATGAATCATTGGCTGCAGAACATACTCCTTTTGGAAGGGTCTTTGACGACCAGTTTACAACTGTGCCAGGGCATATGTGCTGGAAGATTCAGTCCCCTGAACAAACCTAGAATTTCCACTTACTTGGTTATGGCTGTTCTCAAGCACCATGAACAGTTACAAAGGGTACAGGGGTTATTTCTCCTTAGACTCTAAGTGTTTACAGAACAGGGACCAGATCTACTCTTTCTTATCCACCCCCTTTCCCCAGAGCTTAGTATAATGCTCTGCATGTCAGAGACACAGTTTCTTCTAGAAATGTTACAGAACCCTTTATCAGAATGCTATAAAGAAAGGACTACGGATAGATAAACAAGTAGCATTGAAATAACATAAACTATCACCTTGTGTCACATAAGGACCAGTCCTAATGGCAAATCATTGAGAATTTTGGTGAAGAAATAGGTTTCTCAAATTTTATTGAGTTATAAAACTAGACTTAACCAATTTCTAAGGCTCCAATTTCTATCTTTCTGCCAGTGATTCCCAATTTGTATTTTCAACCAAGATGGCTTTTTGCAGATCCTGTCTACCAGGAGCTAGTAGCTTCGAGTTTCATTACACTTCAAAAGTGTCCAAAGCTGACCCCTGACCAGTGTGGCTCAGTGGGTTGGGCATCCTCTCACAAACCAAAAGGTCACTGGTTCAATTCCCAGTCAGGGCACATGCCAGGGTTGTGTGTACAGTCCCTGGTCAGGGCACATGCAAGAGGCAGCCAGTCGATGTTTCTTATCCCTCTCTTTCTCCCTCCCTTCCCATCTCTCTAAAAATAAATAAAATGTTCTTTAAAGAAGTGTCCAAAACTGAGATCATTTAGCCCTTAAAATATCAGCACCATAAGACTTTTTGTTCACTGTTGGATCCCTAGGACCTAAAATGATGCCTAGCATTTCTGGTAGGTATTCAATAAACACTCGTTGAATGAATTGATGATAAACAAATGAACAAGTGAAGAGCTCTTCCTAGGAGGCAGAGTCTTCCATCAATTCTAAACATGTTACAAGAAGGTTCTCCAGCATTTGATAGTTAAGACCAAATCCTATATCTCTTCCCATTATCTCATCCCTCCAGCCTCCTCTTTTATCAAATCGCCCTCTCTGCTGCCTCGCTCCCATCCGCTTCTAAGTATGCTCAAAATCTATCATAAACCAAAATATTCTTGTATTATATAAGGCTATCTATAAATGTGCTCATAGTCTCACTTCTCCAGACCCACCTCACTCTGTATTCCAAGGAACGGTTATTTTTCTCACTCCCCTGGAAAGCCCCCTTTTGCCCAACTATCTCCTTCTTATCCTTTACTTCCCACTGCAGGAATTATCTCCCCTATGAAGACTATCCTGGTACCACCCTCCTTCTTCCCAGGCAACCAGGCAAAGTGTTCTTCCTCTGTACTCTCATAACACCCCAAGTCAAGACTTCCCAAACCTCTTTATGTGTTGGCACACGTAGAATATGGTTAAGGGAAAATGGTCATAAGCAACTGGCTGGGTCTCCGGGGACCATAGTCCTTGTGTAGCAACATCTTAGTACATTTGTAACCCAGTCATGGCATGCCACAGTGGTTGGTGGCTCTGCTCTCAGCATGTCATAATCCCTACATTCACCCCACTGTATTATCATGATTTGTGTTTGTCACTCATTGTGCCTCTGAATTCCTCAAGGGCAGGAACCTTGCGATCTCAATTTTCATGTTTTAAATTATCATAGTAAAATTGACTTTTTGATGAATAGCTTTATAAATGCCATCACGTGCATAGCTTCTTATAACCATGCCCACAGTTAGGACGCAGAATAGTTTCATTGTATAAGGTACTAGCATACCCTGCCCCCAAACCTAGCACCCATTGATCCATTCAGTCACTATACTTTTGTCTTTTTTGAGAATGTCATAAAAATGGAATCATATAATATGTAACCTTTTGAAACTTGCTTCTTTCACTCAGCATAATCCCTTTAACATTTATCCAAAGTGTTATGGATATCAATAGGCTATTCTCTTTTATTGCTGAGTAGTATTTCATTGTGAAGATTTAACACTGTTTATCTATTAATCCATTGAAGGATTATTTGGTCTGTTTCCAGTTCGAGGCAATTTTGAATACAGCTGCTATAAACATTGGTGAAAAGATTTTCTGTGAACATGAGTTTTCACTTCTCTAGGGTAAATACCCAGGAAGGATCATATGTGGGTTTTGTGGCAAATGAGAAACTACCAAATGGTCTCCAAAGCGGCTATGGCACTTTGCTGGTTCATTGCACTGGCAATGCATGAGAGTTCCAGTTGTTCCCCATCGTTGCTAGCTAGCACTTGGCGTTGCCAGCATTCCCATTGCCAGCATCTCTCATTTTTGCCATTCTAGTACGCATGGTGTGGTATCTCATAGTCTCCTTGACTTTTATCTTTGTACTCCAGCTCTTAGCAGACGTTCTCAATAAGTATTTGTTGAACTGAAATAAACTCACCCCATATTTTTATTCCTGTTTTCAAATTCACTAATGTTTCAATTATGCTTTCGACCAAGCTTTGTGTTTAAACCCAAAGAAATTGCATGGAAGCATCGAACTCCCTCCTACCTTCACATAAATGAAGCATTCTTGCTGCTAGAAGATTGATATAGCAATATAACCTAGAACTCCCACTCAAACTTAAACTGAACTCGAAGACTTGGAAACGTGACTGCTGTGAAAGACTCCACTATCACTGTTACTGGTAACTAACAATAAGAATCACCATCAGCAATTAGATGATCAATGAGCCAGGCACTATTCCAGGAGCTGTTCCTACAGCAATTCACCCCTCCAACTCCAAGAGGTAGGTATTATCCTCATTTTACAGACATGAGGACTGAGATCTCATAGAGCTGACCAACTTGCCCAAAGTCATACAGCCAGTAAGTGAAGGCATGAGGGTGCACGCCCAGGACAGGCTGGTTCGGAAGCCATGATTCTAACCATCCTGTGTGGCTCCTCTACTGGGCCAAGGAACAAGCCAGCTGCTCTTTACTCAACAGCTACAACAATCTCAAGTCACTTTAATTTGCAAGGGAAAGTGAACCATTCTCCTCTTTACATCAGTCTAATGACAGCTCCTTCAGATCGGCATGAGGCACACGAATGAGGGGTGTGGGACCCCCAGTCTGGGCAGCCTGCACTGTGTATTAGAAGACAGACTAAGGACTTTAGATTTAATTCCTGTGAAGCCAGCAGCATGAATGGGACTCAATGAACAAACTGGACCAATATCACTTGTTGCTCTATGAAAATTATCCCCATCCATTAAATCTTGAAGCAAGTTTACATGGTTCTATACTTGAGAGCACTCTCCACTGGAGACATAGGATGAAGTTATAACAATGGTTACTTTTCATGTTGAGTCATAAAAGTAAAATGGTATTTTATATATTAAAGAAATAAGATTAATAATAAAACACCTGAATCATCTAATGACTAAAGCACATCCAGGGATGACATAGAACTTCAGCCTTTAGAGACCTATTCAAGCACTCAATTCTAATCAAACAAGACACACCAGACTTTTTGCTGGAACGATGGCCAACAAACTATCAAACTGAAATTCAGTGGGGTTTGGCTTTAGTGTTTTGATTTAAAATACTTCCTATCTCTTCTATTACCTACTTTCTCCCAAATCCATAAACAATATGCTTCAAATAAACTTGGAGCTGAATTTATTTCTTTTCATGTTATTGACCAGGCAAATAAGAGACACAAACCCCAGTTCTTATGTCTTTGGTGGTCACATTCTTTAGCCCAAATATTCAATCATTTCATCCTTCAAGCATGAAATCAAGGGGAAAAAATCGTGCACTAAAAATAAATAAACTTATGCCACAAGCAGTTATTTTAGGGATCATGGTTGCAAGTTCCAAAATGTCAGACTTTTGTGTTCTGGTCCCATACAATGACAACATCAATTTCTAAATTTTCCTTACAATGAACTGTGTAACAGAGAGAGGTTTCATCTGCACTCAAGCAAACTCTCAAAACTGTTTTAAAACAAATAGTGCCACCAAGTGATTACAGTCATGGAAAATTATTACAACTCTCAAAAATACTTGGCTCAAAATCCCAAGCAGTAAAAATCAAGATAATGAATTTTATCCACTTGGAGAGCTTCTCTTAACCTGTGGCAGTTGCTCTATACATGGGCCCCCACATAATGTTCTTACTGCAATGCTTAAACACTCAATAATCATAGAACCTACTGAAAGAATATCATTTACACAAATTCTTAAGTGGCTTATAACACAGCACCGATGATTAATGGGGAAGCATTAAACAGCAGAATGACTGGAAACTTTCCAATCAGCCTTCCAAAATGTATGCATTCCTAACAATTTCTCATTCTTGAAACCCAGAAAAGCCCAAGGAGGAATTATATATTTATCTAAACCATAAGCCACTCCGTAATGAACTAAACTTTCTATACATTTGTGGTTTTTTTCAAAAAAGAAAAATTTATTTATCAAGACCATTAAACACAAAGAAGCAATTAAATAAAAACCAATTTGCATAACCAGCATATTTTCTGTTTAAAAATCCAAACTTTTCATACTTAAAGATATATTTGTCACCAAGAAGAAAACATTTGTAAAAGACAATAAACACAGCACAAATCAATTTTCCAGGCAAAAAGCGTAGTCAAAAGTTTACTGTAAATGATAGTCCATCATAATGCCACATATAAGGACCAGCAACTAAAATCAGTTTCTCTTTTCCCAAAAGTGCCTCTGGGCATTTAGTCTTGAGGAAATAAACAACCAAAATAGTACATGCTTTTCTAATTTTCTTTTACAGGATATTACTGCCTCACCTTCAATGTTCTTTTTAAATATTAGAATTGCCCAAACACACCTCAGAAGGATCTCATCGCTTCTCTAGCAAAGGCATCATCCGTGTATAATTCTGAGACGTGGCTTTCCACCCTTGTCCAGATAAATTCATGCCACTGACAACAGAGCTAATCTCAGAAAACATGACAAGACCCTCCCGCTCTTTTGACTTGGGGACTATTACTCACTGGCATGCGTGTCCTTCATCCTCCACCGCTTTGCTGAAGCCCCAGGGAATGGAGAAGGTCTGCCAAGTTTCTCCTTCAAGCTCCTCATCCATGGTAGGAAGCCAAAACAGCCTAAGGTTGGAAAGAAAGAGCCCTGTTCTTTATTCTTTTATAAGAACAACAGTAGCCTAATAACTGCTAGACAAGAGCTAGAGGGGAAGGAGAGGGGAATCAATGCCGAGAGGCCAATCATATTTCATCACTCAGCTACTTGGAAACCAGATATGCTTAGACAGTCACGTGCTTTGAGAGATGTGAAGATGGAAAAGATGAGTAGCTGTGTCTTTTGTAAATTATTAACAGGGGCTTTTTTTTTTTTCCCTGATAATGAGCAAAGAGGTGCAGGTTACTCATTTAAGAAGAAGAAAAAAAAAAAGCAATCAGGTTTGGCATGGAGCCCATGAGTTGACGAGCCAAGAAACAAGATTTCTGATATCCTATCACTGACCCCTAGGAATCAGGACAACCCAGTGCAGTTAGAACTGAAGTGACATTACACCGGGAATCAAGTGGCACCTTCTGAAGGGCTGAAGACAATCCCAGCATCTGCCTCTAATGAAAATGAGTATCTGCTTCTCCCCATCTAAGAACCCATTGTGGGGTATTTGGCGCCACGAGCTGGACTGAAGCCACCTGCACGCAATTCTCGCAGCTCTCCTGGATTTCAAAGTGCTGTTTAACTTCTCTCGTGGCTTTCTTGTTTTTCCTCCAAATTGGAGATTTAACATGTCTACCTTAAAGCTATTTGAAAGTTGCCAATTTCAATGCTACAGCCTAGCCAGCGATTTAAACTCAGTGGGAAAATGCTGGTCCAGAAAGCACTAGCTTCCCGTGACATAGACAGGGGACACTGGGGGCATCCTGTGTTCAGTGGTATGGAAAGACTCTTTCTCTAGATCACAATTTCTCACACTCTGCATTATTGACATTTCGGGCTGGATACTTTGCAGGGGGCTGCCCTATGCATTGGGGGATGTTCGGCAGCATCCCCGGTATCTACTTATTAGACACCAGTAGCATCTCCCTAGTGGTGACAACCAAAAATGTCCCCAGACATTTTGGGAAAATTTCCTTGGGCCAAGAGACCAAAGAGAATGGCAACACCAGTATTACAAGTTTGTTAAAGGAACTTACAGACAGAAGCAGAGTCCTGAGAGGCAGCAAAATGGTAGGCCTTGTAGGAGACCATTCTGTGTGGTGTGGGCCCAGCTGCCAGTGGAAAGCAAGGTCCAGTGCACAGGACCCACACCCAGGGATAGGTTCTCCAGTGGGGAATCAGGCCTGCATTGTAACTACTATGAGACTTGCTTTTGCTAAAACCCCCTCACCCTGAATTGAGGCAGCAAACATTTACTGCAAAGTAACTTCCTAAAATCCATGCTAAACCTTCCAAGGATGAGTGTAACCAGTTCAACCACTTTTCCCTTTGCATTTGCAAATATCCTTTTCCTGTGATGTGATTAGCGGCATCGGCTCCTTTGTTTTCTGTAAAAGGTAACCACCTAAAGCAAACCTGTGCATAGTAAATGAGGACCATCATGTAATGTGACCAGAAAAGCAATAAAGGCTTGTCATGGCGAGGGCCAAGGCTTTTGCTGCTCTTGAGGGAAAAGCCATGCCGTCCCTTTTCCTCCACCGGACTTGGTGGTCCATGTGACTTTCTCGTGCTTCATCCACGGTGTGGTGGACCCAACGAGCCGGGGTCCGCAGCAGCTGGCGCCCAGGAACAGGGGGGACCCAGGGCTAGGAGCCGTCCTTGTGGACAGCACACCAACTTGGTTGGAGTACATGCACATCAGCCCAGGCAAGGGCCGGCGACCCCGAGTGCTTTTCGGGAAGGCCGTAGGGTGTGTTGGATTTCAGAGGAAAAGGGCTTTCTTCCTAGGTCACTCTCTCTCATGACCACTTTGCAACTGTACCTTCTTTAGCAAGCAGGAGCCTTGCTCTCTCCCCCAAGTCTTTGCTGAAAACTCGCAGGTACAGGTCGAGCAGTTAGGAGCCACAAGGGCCCTCGCCGCAACACTGTAAAAACAGCCACAAGCCCCAACTAGGTCTGGGCTTGGGAGAAAGAGCAGACTTTCCCTTTAATCAGCTTTAAAGACATCAACTAGCTACAGGACAATTTACAAGCATCTCAGCAAATTCTTTCTTTTATGCCGCCTCTTGCGGTCTCTTCAAGTTTTGCCTTTTCCTTCTGTCCGCCTGCATAAGAATTTAAAGGTGCAGGTGGAGAAAAGGCAAAATTGAGACTGGCTTTGTAATCGCTGTACTTGAGGCGGGAGGAATTTCAGAAAAAGATTCTTTTATTTGTTAAAAATTTTCTTTAAAGGTTTCTGCGAATCCTCAACCATGGGGAACGGACTCTGTAAGGAACAAGAGCAATGTTGTAAGCTAGTTGGGCAGCTTTTTAG
>PVKU01009137.1:0-65260 GCA_004027475.1 Anoura caudifer
GAGCCCAGGCGTGTGGCTGTCTCAATGGCGCCAGGAGCCAAAGGACCCGTGGGCACTGGCCTCCCGCAAGCCTAGGCCCGCAGCTGTCCCTCGGATGCCGGGAGTCAAAGGCCCCGTGAGCTCAGGTGTGTGGCTGTCCCAGTGGCGCTGGCCACCAACAATCAGGCGAGCTCCGGTATGCAGTCCTTCCCCGGGATATGCGTGGGTGTTCACACCCCTAGCTTGTCTGCCACTGAGACCCCAACTCCTCTCTGTAAGATTTCAAGCAACTGAGTTTATCCCAGTGCCGCTAAAACTTTGTTTGGCTGGGGAGGGAGCAGTTGACCCAGCTCCCTCCCTAATCTTGTGGCGAACCTGGCGAGAGCCAGCCCGGGCCTCAGCCCTCACCCTCGTGTCTACGCTGCCCCTGGGGCTCTTATTATTCTGAAGTACTCTCCTTACCGTCTGGTTTTTCAGTGTCCACTACACTTTTTGATCTCCTGATTTCAAATACGCTGTGTTTCTGATGGCTGTTTGCTCTGTTCCGATGTAAATTGGCCAGAATATTCTCCTGTGTGTAGGGGGAAGCAAAATTTGCTCCTTCCTACTGCTCTGCCATCTTGAGACCCCCCCCCCATGCATTATTTCTATGTCCTAAATATTTTTAACATTTAGAACACAAGCTGGAATGTCAACGAATATTTATTGTGGTAACTGCTGTTGATTCCCTTTATTGTGTGGGTATGTTGGGGTGGTGTTTAAAGGTTAAAA
The DNA here is from genome assembly GCA_004027475.1 of Anoura caudifer. Lineage (NCBI taxonomy): Eukaryota > Metazoa > Chordata > Mammalia > Chiroptera > Phyllostomidae > Anoura > Anoura caudifer. The sequence continues at coordinate 751 of PVKU01009137.1, forward strand.
AGGCAGTGAACTCAAAGGTAGAAATTTCAGGTAAGGACACTTTTTCTTAGGTTTGACAAAGTACTGAGTGAACTAGATTTAACAAAGACAAACTCGTTCTACAAAATGAAACAAAAAATCTAGAACATGGGAGAGAATCAAGGAAGTAATTTCTAGAAATATTAAGGAAGATGGCCCCAATACTAATCTCTGTCTCTGTTGTTCTATTTTTCCTTTCCTTGGTTAAGTGAAGGGAAGGAAAGCGAAGGTCAGAGTGATTTGCTTTCTTTAGAAACATTCCTTATAGGCCTGACATAGTGGGGGAAAATCTCCCCAGCTATTTTCCTGGTGTTAATTCAACTCTGAATGTAAGAACTAAAACCCTTTGCTATTTCTCAGGTCACCAAGAGGTATTGTTCAAATAATTAGATCCCTAGCCATTTTCAAATAATTGTTTGTCTTTCTAACAGCAGTCCCATAAATCAGTGCACTGGGTGTTCTTAGGCACTGGAATTGGGTATGAGTTTTCTCATCACTGACAATAACTCAGAAGCAGCCAAGGGGGTCAGATGACCAAATCACAGTCACAGTAGGGTGACCTGAAAATCTGAGCCTGAACTCTGGGGTGACCAAGGCCCAAATATCTCTTTGCTGCTGTGCCGTAGCCACTGAAACCCTGCTTTTGTTTTCATTTCCTGTTATTCCTATTGGTCATCAGAAGCATCTGATTTTTTGCAAGATGGTTACAGAAAATGTAAAGGTAAAAGATTTCGTGTTTTTAAGGATATTTTTAAGATGTTTGAAAGTGACTTTTTTTCCTCAAGTAAATGAGTTTTTATTTTTGGCTAATTCTTTTGGGGTTATTGGAGGTAACCTAAAACTGCCCCTTTGAATATAGTTTCTGGTGGTTGTCCTTATGTAAGATGAGTTATTGCCAACCTATATGAAGAAAAATGCCTAATTTTACTTATATCATTATTTGTGATATTTATTCCCTATTTCATGAAATCAATTTGTCAATGAAAAAAATGTTTCATTTGAAAAATATATGAGAAAGTATTGCTATGACTAATTTTCTACTCTTCTTGGTTCTACACCATGGAAAAGTCTGACATTTGAGTTGATGTGAAACATTTTCTCTGAGGTTTTGTATTCCACCATTTACTCATTTGGAAAATCTTATTATGACATTCAAGGACTTTGGAACCCAGTCTGTTCCTCTTGGTATTAACCAGGCAGCTAGGCTTTGCTGATGTCCAGTTTCCTTCGTCTATGATATTGAAAGAATACTATATGCTGTTCAGAATCCTGATGGGGCTTAAAGACAGGTGTGCAAAGCCCCAGGGGAGAACCAGAAGGTACTGGGCATTCAGCAAGTGGCCTGAGTATATTAACATTCTAACGCTCACAGTGTTAACAGTACACACTATTGTTACCACAGCAGTAATGCTGCTAGTGTATGAATACCCTTTTCTTTGTTCTCCACCATAACTCATTAGACTATTTTTATCTGGGGACAAAAGGGAGACACTGAGCTCTCCCTGCTTTGAAGCATAAACTGAATCCTATGATTTTAACATAGTTGAGGTGTCTTGTAAATGGAATACTTAAAATAGTGATTCCTTATGATTTGGGTCATGGAAATTCAGTGATCTGTTGTTGACTTCAAGACAGTGTGCTATAACGTCATTGCTAGAATGAATTTGAAAGCCATTCCTTCTATGTCAGAGGTGACTCATTTGGGACTGCAATTGTTACTGTTTCCAAAGGAATTTCTGCATTATTTCTGCAAATAAACAGGCAGCATTTTTCCATGTGTTGGTAAAAGTGAAGGTCACCACAGAATGTTAATGATGATAACTTTCCAACACTCTTGTCACTTTCATGTCTGATATTTTCTTGGTAGTGGCTTTACTGGTGACATTTGTATTAGTTGACATTTAACTTCTGTGCTTCATGGAGGAAGCTCTCACCACCAGGTCCTACTATCAAGCCCAATACAAATGATCACATTAAGAAATTCAGAAAATCAGACCCCTTCTTCTCATTTTAGTGATATAATAGTAAGCATGACTTGCATCAGTGGATATAGGTTGGACCTGAGCAATTATATTAAGGCACTTGGAGACTGGGTCTTCTTAGAGGGGGGCATTTGTTCAGAAGAGGAGACATTTGGTCTCAGGGGAGCCGAAGCAGATGCCAAAAGGCTTGGAGGCTCCAGGAGGTTGGGGGTGGGGATGAGGGCATGAACAGGACTACAGATAAACTACCTCTGAAAGGGACAGGCAGTTCCAAAAAGACTCCCATGTGCCATAGAAAAAATTCCATCTGAATGTAAGATGCATACATTTTAGAAACTGAACATAGTTAGGCTCTTTGGTTACAGAGATGTGTGAGGTCTCTGTAGTTTTGCATAGACTAATGCTCTGCCTCACTGTCTCCTGCATGGCTTCTTCTGGTGGTTGACTGATGGAGACAGTTTTAGAGCGGATATTCATCATGGCAATGACTCAGGGGCCAAATGATCCCAAAAGGTGTTCAAGTTCCCATTTAACTAAAAATGTAATGTTAAAACCTTTGATAAGGAATTCTCTTTAAATCTTTTGAAATCCAACTCCTGGGACTTCTAAGTTTCTTTACTTAATATATTAAGAATTCATGATCTCATTTCAACAAATTGTTGAATATCTTCAAAGGTTTAATAAATTTATATTTTAAAATGATTAGATTAATTGATTAATTGATTGATTTTGCTTTCACTGTGGGAGCTGATATGTTGCTCTTCTGTGCAGAAGCCATACAGAAATATCTAGAAAGGTCATTTGGGTTAGACAGAGCTTCAAGAATTGCTTAAGTATATTGCAGAGAGTATAAAAAACTAGGTTTTTCCTCCATAGCTTCTTGAAGGCTCACAGTCCCATGTCTGCACCCTAAGAGGTACTTGAGATAAAGCTTTAGATGATGTACCAAAAGCTTCATCCCTCCTGGACTGTGGGACCTCAATGTCAGCTCAGGTGGCTTTTCTGGCAGAGTTGAAATATGCTTCAAGATGTGTATGTGTTTTAGTGAGTTGAGTTCTTAATTGTGGGGGGGGGCACCGTGGATGAGAATAAGTCTACCAAGACATGATCTGCTTGGGGAGGAAAGGCTGACCAGTGTCTCAGAGGATAAAGGTCTTGAACTTGTCTTTCAGTGGACTTTTATTGGGTTTATCTTGCATAGGGAAGCATATGAAAGAAAGGAGGTATGGTTTATAGATAACATTTCTGAGATTATGGGAGTCCTTTTGAGTCAGGGTCTGGTAAACAGGGTGACACCAATTGGCTGTAAAACCTTGGGAAACAGATTTATTTTGTGCTTGGACCCTTAACATTTAAACTGAGGACATTCTTAGCAAAGCAGGTTTCACAGGACTTTATGCATTCTTTCTTAGTCCTGATCATCCCCTACTGGGAACTGTCAGGTGAGGCACAGGGCTGCACCCCCGTTCAGCATTGTTTCGGGGCTGAATCAGGCAGGAGAAGCAAGGCAGCCAAGAGATCAGGAGACTTTTTACAGATAGAATGAGGACTCAGGTTATGATAAAGCTGAGGGGTGAGGGTCTTTTGTCCCTCCTCCACAATCCCCTAAGTCATTCTCTGATGGCCCCTTCACAACTGTGCCTATCTTAGGTTGTTACTTCCTTGAGGAATTTTACACGTCACTGACTATCCAGCCATCCTGCAGGGGCCAAGCAGGGTGAAGTAAAGGGGGCAGAGGTTGCACCCCTGCCTAGAGGATAAGTTTTGTCTCCTTAGTGGCTAATGGTCCCAAGGTCCCCTAGCCATGGGGCCTTCTCACCTGTTGGTGGGGTTACAGCTCCTGAAACCAGGCAGGATAGTTCCCAACACTTAATGGCCAGATGAACATCTCACCCAAATTTTCCCTGTACTTGGAATTGGTGGACTGATTCCATCCTAAGTGGCAGCATCAAAACCAAGATCATGTGAAGATAGTGATTGAACTGATTGCCCCCACCCCAGTCTTCCAGATGGGTGCTATTGCTCAGACTCATTTAAAGGCATTACCTATGGGAGTGCATAGAAGACCCTTATGTGCCTGAGTCATCATGAATAGACGCCTTGTGATATGTCATTAGAACCTTCTGAAAGGATTCATTTCCCCTACAAAGGAACAATAAAAAAAGGTTCAATTCTCCGATCACTACCCCCAAATACCAGAATAGTGAATTGGAAAGGGATGTGAGTCTACGATCAGAATAGGCCCAAAATACAGCTTCAGTTTTATAAGGCACTTATTGAAGTACCTCTGGGATTGCTTAACCAATGCTGGACCCAGGATGACACCTGGTGCCATGCCAGCTCTTTCCCAAGGATTATTTTATTTAGTACTTCCTTTTGCATAAACTGGACAGATGAAAACAAGGACACACTAAACCTGGCTGGCTCAGGGGAAACCTGTGTGGTGGCCTTACAAACTCAAGTAAAAGTAACCAGGTAGGATGGCCTGAAATTAAAACTTCCTAACAAAAAGCAAGTCATGGTAGGTAGTCACATCCTAGCCCGCAGCTGAGCCTGTTATCGCTTTGCATCTAAGATAGCATACCTTTGAAATGTCAGAGTGATCTTTTTTCCAGACCCCTTACAGCATCACCTGGGGCATCAGAGCAGAGACCACAAACAGGCTGCCACCCACCCCCACTGTTATCTTGTTCCCCGAATTTAAAAAAAGATATAAATTATAGATTTATATAATAAGTGAATTTTTTAAATTAAATAGCATAATAGATTGTCTTTCTTGAGCATTCTCTATGTGCCAGGCACTGGCATATTTGACACTTAGCAACTGTCATTTCACTTAATCCTCACAATGACACCATGAGGCAGGTACTGACTGAGAATGATAATCCTTGGGTCACAAGGTGGGTACCTGATAGGAGTAAAGGTGATAGTAAAAATCTAAAAAAGCAGTCATCTGATTCTAAATCTATAGTGACACAACACTATCTTTTACCAGGAATATATTTTAGCTTCTTAGAATTACATTCAGAGCAATATATTTTCCTGGAATAATGATGTAATAAGGTAACAAGTAATGAATACATCAATATTTCTAATCCTATTCAAGTTTAACATTTTTTACAAATACTTAAACATTTTTTTTGAATGACAGAAGACTAACATACATGCCTACAATGTTCTTCTAGGAAGAGCATTTGCCTGTTACCTTCTGGAGGTTACAACTCACTTCTTCAAATTCTTTCTTGTCCATGTCCAATCTCATTCTGTTAATGCCCTATGGGTTGTCTGAGATGCAGTACAGAATTAAAATTTTCTCTTTACTTTAGCCCTACCATGACAGTGACAGATGCTGACACTGACATTCATACATGGTTCTGCAGTGTGTGCTTTCTTAAGTGGTGGACTGTGACTCTGGAAATCATGTGTGCTGGGTTGTAGTGTGTGTGTTAAGTGAGAGATGGTGACTGGTATTCATGTGTGTGTCACTGCAGTGTGTGCATTCTTAGGTCTGTCTAAGTGAAAGACATGACTCAAACTAACAGGTGTGGTATAGCATTGTGTGCTCCCCTAAGTGAGCTACACTTCAAATGCTAGCAAAACTTAGTCATAGAGATGTAATCCTGTTTAGTTTTTTTCTGCTACTTTTATTTTTTGTCTGAACACTAAGGTGGAGAGAGATGAACCTTCAGGAATGAGTGTCACTAAAGTGAGCTATTCTGGTAGTACATGTCTTCACTGTGTTTTTATCTCACCTCTCCTTCCACCGAAAGAACATGTTCTCCAGAATATCTATTTTTAGAGAGCTAGTAAAAAGACACAATCTGACAAGGCTAATATTTTAGGCAGACATGTTATAAGAGAAAATCATCTTTTTAGTAAGTGAGTAAGGCACTAAAGTGGTACACTTTATGCTCCTAGTTATGAATATTGGGATTTTTTTGTTACTTACACTGACTACTTCTATAGTTTCCCAAGCTCCAAATATGTTTGTAACCTGAGAAGAAATTATCTTAGCTCTTTCCTCCTCTCCTATACCATATTGAGGGCCAGCTTGGTGTCTTCCTGTCAGAAAGCTGTTTCCAATGAAGAGAAAATGTTTCAAGGTGTTTTTTCTGATGACAGAGGAGAGACAAAGGGGCGGAACCTTCCATGGTAAACGGAGGTGCAATGATAGGAGACAGAGAAAAGCACATCCTCTCATGTGCTTGAAGGGGAGGTGGAGGTTACTTGGGATAGCTCTGGGTCCTGCCGAGGTGAGGCCAGAGCTCTTCAGGGCTGAGGGATGAAGGAGGCCAGTTATCAAGAAAAACAGGGGCCCAAGCTCCTGGGATCAGGACTGGAATCCTAGACTCATTTCAAGTTGATTAGTCAATTAGTGTCCAGCTGGGATGAGCTACAGAACCTTGAAGACCAGTGATATCACCAACATACTCCTGAAGGTCAACATAACATCAGAGGGGACTCCATCTTCCAACATGAGGATATGCCAGTCATCCTGACCCTCACACCTGGGAGATAAGCAGGAAGGAGCCGCTGACAGAGACTAGTCATTGTAATCTGAGAGAGACTATGTATTGCTTCCAAAAGAATGTTCTAATGATCTGATTCAGAGATCAGGTATTATATTTTCCTGAACATTTGAGTTTAAATGCACAGTGAGTATACAATAAGATTGAAATGTTTCAACCTTGTCACACATGTTGACCCCAAATAGAGAGAATCCAGCTGGCATATCAGTAGAGAGAAGACTATCTGAGAACTTTTCAAATTGTACCTTTGTTGCCTGTACCTAAGTGGACTATTACTTTGTGGTCTGTTTAAAGCTGCCAATGACATTAAAAGATAGTACACTAAATGAATCATCATCTCAAATAAATGTTGGATAAACCAGAGTTCTAATTCAGAGACCTTTCTAAGTAGTCCTTAAATCCCTTTTGGTACACTAAATGTTTTTCTGCAAATCTTCCAGTCCTTAATGACAGCCTTATTTAGCTCCTTTTTTTGTTTCTCTCTCACTTGGTCTGCCCTAGTAATCATCTCAGACTTTATATGGAAAGTCTTTGCTTTTCCAGTGTAGACTTCTTTTTGGAATATCTGAAATGAGGAGAATGACTCATCAACATGAAGATATCTCAAACACTGGTATTATGGTTTAGTACCTTCTGATGAGCTCCTGGTGCCATGCTGTCACAAGTCTGGGTTGCCTCTTGCTGCCCCTCACCTGAAGTTCACCTGCTTTGAGTTCTAGGTCATGTTAAGTTGGACAGCTGAAATGACAGGGGAGTTTGTCTTGCTCTCTTTCAGTCCAGAATTGAGGGAAGATCTATGATTTGGGCTTGGAATTAGAAAAGATTTGACTTGGCCAGCTAGGAAGAAGGGCCTAGGGTATGGCTCTTGGTCTTACCTTGTCTGTTACTTATAGTCTGGGAAGTCAATGTGTAGATTAACAATAAGTAAACTGTCTCCATGAATGCCTCAGTCACTCTTAACATACATTCTGGGAAATACAATTGAAGAAACACTATTGGGCAATGGAATTAATTTACACAAGTAACTTGTAGGACCAATGTTTTTATTATTTTTTAATGTCACAAAATTTTCATGACCTCAGCATCTGGAAAAACCATAGTAGTGGACTGGGTACCCCATTAGACAGGCCTAAAGGAGAGCAGATGGAAATTCTGAGCATGAAGTAAGAACAGATGGGGCTCTGCAGGTGAACTTGAACTTGAGTCTTTCAAGGTTCACCATACTGAACACAAAATCCCATTAAGCTTGTTCTAATAAAGAGTAAACTGACAAACTGCATGGTAGTGTCCCCCTCACGAATTTCCAAGGCACTTAGCTGTCAAAAATTTCTGTAGCAAGGGTAAAGAAAGCAGTTCCTTGAGTGCAGCCTGCTCATTTGCAATGGCAAACTTTTTAAGCTGTGCTTTCTCTTACTTGGGACTGTAGGAATGTGGCAGTGCTATAAAAAGAGAGAAAATATTTGACCTCCTTCTTTTTCTTTTTTAGCCAGTTGCTTGCTTCTCCTTTCCTCTATAATTTTCACCTTCTCCATTTAGAGATTGTGCACCCACTGAAAGTCATGCTGGCCAGACAAGCTGACCTGTATGCTGGCCAGTCAGAAGCCTTCTGATGATTTGAAAAGACGTGACCTCATCCCACACTTGTTGCTTTCTGTGCAAGAGGCCAAGATCTCTGACACCATTATTATAGTCAGGGCAAGATGGAGCTGGTGTACAATGTGTTGTTAACTGATGCTATGTGAATGCCTTCACCAGCTGCTACTTCTCAAATGGTATAGAACTCTGCAAGTTGTAGGAAACAACTAGGTTCTAAATTTATCCAAGTCTGTGTGAGTGGCCTGAGAAATCCCAAAGGAAGCTTTTCTTTTGGTGCAGGGGGCAGCTCCTTACCCTGTGATTTGTCTTTTGATGTTAGACTGTAGAGGAGAACCAGAGGAGAGCTGTGGTTGTGGCATCTAAAAGATGAGGTCGTGTTGTGTTGTCTCCTCTGTTCCTCATCTCAGCACTAGCTGTGCGGAATCCAACATCAGACTTCTTTGCATAGGGTACAGAGGACATTTACTTATCTCACCCTTTCTCTCTGGTTTGACCTATCTGTGGTTAAGGATGGTATGTCTATGGGTGTGGAAGTTTCTTGGTTAGTGGTCAGGGGTAAAAAGGTCTGGGGAGAGAATTTTCTCTTGTATTCCCAGGAGTCCGAATTATCCCTCTCAACACAAAACAGCACATGAATTCCAAAGGAGCTTAAATTGTGAGTGTGGTTTGCTTAATTCATTGAGGCTAGAGTGTAGGGCCTTGAAAAGTCAGGTAAAAATTGTAAAAATTCATGCAGTTGTCTGAGATTGTAAATATGTGAGAACCACCTGTATATATACTTCAAAAGGGGTGACACAGCATATTTAACCATCATGATGGCATAACCAACTAGGATAGAGTCTGTTTCCATAAAAAAAAGTGATGCTGGTTTTGCATAACTAGGATGGTAACACTAGAAACCAGCAGTGGAGTTTGCTGTCATCCTTGCTTGCAAACCTACACAGAAAGGTGTGTGACTGCCTAAGTATTGGATTAAAAGTTCAATGTTTCAGGTGGTACCTTTAGAGTCAAAATTTATCAGGAAGCATTATTAATAAAATAGAGGTAAATATTTGCCTTATTGTGAAAATAATGCCTAAAACTAAGTGCTCAATAAATAGCAGCTGTTACTATTATTACTCATCATTCTTCAGACTACCATATAGTAACTCCATTTTTTCTTTATCAATTACTTTTTATATTTCTAATAACAACAAGACCTCAGTGTTTGAGGAATGCCTAACTTGTTTTGAGCATTGAATATATAATAAACAATTTTAAGTATCAGTGTGACAGCTGGCAGATAAAAACACAGGATATGCAGTTAAACTTGATTGTTGGGTAAACAACAGAAAATTATTTAGTATGAGTGAGTCCCAATGATTGCATGGGATACACTTATACTAATAAAAGTATCCATTGTTTATCTGAAATTAAAATTCAAATGGAGTTATATTTGAAACTATGACATCTCCAGCTGTGACTACTTCTGGAGTGATTGCTGTCTTAGGAATGCATGCCTCTAAGCATGTAGAATCTCGCAGTGCTGAGAACTTGGGGAAGGTCTGTGAGCTGAACCACGCTGTTTTATATTCCACTGAACTGCAGGAACTCTTTGTGTTGATTTTCTTTAAATAGTTTTATTTTACTTATAACTAAACAGTGCACAACCACAGTGAAGTTGTCGAGGCCATAAATGACTGGCGTCCATGAAGTTTGCATGGAAAACTAAACTAAAAGGTGAAACTAGGTCAAGTGGCAGAATTGTGGTAAATATCTAAACTATTTTGATTCCAAAATTCTCTACCAAAATATTTTAGAGTAAGTGACAACATGAGCCATAGAAATTGAAATTATGCAATGCTCTTTGGAAAAGGAAGTACTTGCAAGATGGGGGTGTATTTAGATACACTGTGCCTCCTTGCATAACCAAAAGAAGGACAGCAACAAATTTAAAAACAAAAACCACCCAGAACTGCCAGAAAATCAAACTGTATGGAAGTCCAGAAACCAAGGAGTTAAAGAAGAAATATTCATCCAAACTGGTAGAAGAAACAGAGACAAACAGCTGAGGTGGAGAGGACTCCCAGCAAGGTGGTAGCTGGCTAAGCAGGTGGTCCCACATTTGCATGTGGATAAACTTGGAGGGAAAACTTGGGAACAAGACAGGCTGCACAACCCAGGATTCCAGTGATGGAAAATAAAGCCTCAAAACTTGACTGAGAAAACCTCTGGGGGTTGCAGAAGTGGGAGAACACCCAGCCTCACAGGAGAATTCATGGGAGAGACACACAGGGTCCTAAAACATACACAAACCCACCCACCCATGAATCAGCACCAGAAGGCACCAATTTGCTTGTGGTTAACAGAGGAAGTTACAGAAATCAGGCTGAGAGTCCAGCAGGCAGCATAGTTTCCTTTTGGACCCCTCCCCCACAATACAGCAATGTGAGTTGGCCTGCCCTAGTGAATACCTAAGTCTCCACCCCTTACTTTGGAACAGGTGCACCAAGACAAACAAACTGGCCCAAATGAAAGAAAAGATCAAAGCTCCAGAAGAAAATACAACTAAGTGATGAAGAGATAGCCAACCTATCAGATGCAGAGTTCAAAACACTGGTAATCAGGATGCTCACAGAAATGTTTGACTATGGTCACAAAGTAGAGGGAAGAGTGAAGGCTATGAAATGTGAATTAAAGAAAAATGCTCAAGGAAACAACAGTGATGGGAAGGAAACCGGGACTCAAATAAATGATTTGGGCCAGAAGGAAGAAATAAACATTCAACCAGAACAGAATGAAGAAACAAGATTCAATGAAATGAGGAAAGGCTTGGAAACCTCCAGGACAACTTTAAATGTTCCAACATCCAAATCACAGGGTTACCAGAAGGAGGAGAGGAAGAGTGAGAAATTGAAAACTTATTTGAAAAAATAATGAAGGGGAACTTCCTTAATTTGGCAAGGGAAATAGACTTCTAGGAAGTCCAGGAAGCTCAGAGAGTCCCAAAGAAGTTGGACCCAAGGAAGCACACACCAAGGCACACGATCATTTCATTACCCAAGATTAAAGATGAGGAGAGAATCTTAAAAGCAGCAAGAGAAAAGGAGACAGTTGCCTATAAAGGAGTTCCCATAAGACTATCAGCTGATTTCTCAAAAGAAGTCTTACTGACTAGAGGAGACTGGATAAAAAGTATTCTAAGTCATGAAAGGCAAAGACCTACAGCCAAGATTACTCTATCCAGCAAAGATATTATTTAGAATGGAAGGGCAGATAAGGTACTTCCCAGTAAGGTCAAGTTAAAGGAGTTCATCATCACCAAGCCCTTATTATATGAAATGTTAAAGGGGCTTATCTAATAAAAAGAAGGTGTTCAAAAGTAAGAACAGTAAAATTACAGCAAACTCACAACTATCAACAAACTGAATAAAAAACAAAAACAAACTAAGCAAGCAACTAGAACAGGAACAGAATCACAGAAATGGCGATAACATGGAGGGTTATCAGCAGGCAGAGCGGGGGAGAATGGGGGTAAATGTACAGGGAATACGAAGCATAAATAGAAGGTATAGAATAGACAGGGGAGGCTAAGAATAGTATAGAAAATGTAGAAGCCAAACTACTTATATGAACTACCCATTAGACATGAACTAAGGGAGGGTGGATGTGGGTGGCAGGGGATCTTGGGCAGAGGGGAATAAAGGGGGGGAAATAGGACCACTGTAATAATATAATCAATAAAATATATTTTTAAAAATGAAGTACTTGCAAATTTATTGACCAACTTGATTACCTGGCTCTATAATTATTGTTGGTGACTTCTCATATTTTTTATATTTCTAGGTAAAATTAGAATTATATTAATTCTATTCCTAGTTGTTGGCTAGGGAATTACTTCTCGCAGTATCAAAAATGTCCAGGGTCACTCACACATGCCCACACTGTCTCAGATAGGACAGGGTAGACATACCATTCACTTTACATGCATTTTTAGGGACATGGGATGGAACTGGAGTCCCAGGAGAAAACCTACAAGGACATGGGGAAATGTACCCACTCCATACATACACAGTAGTCCCAGCTGGGAATTGATTTTCTCACTAATGTTATAACAAAAACAGTATTATTCAAGCAGTTGCTTACCATATGGATATTCAAGGAGGTTGAAAGGTCAAGTACATGGAAATGGTAGATTTCAGATATACCAATAAATGCTCCTCCACTCAGGTGGTTGTTGTTGGTAGTGGATTCTAACACTAATATCTCAAAAAGTGATTTTATCTTCAGTGCACTTTCAGAATCCCAGTAAAGTCTGTGATATTGTCTTTATATGAAGGGGAAGAGGAATTTTAAGTCAGAAACATTCTAAGTTAACATCACTTTTACAGTATAGCGCCCACCCTCTTTCTCTCTCTTCCTCCCTCTTCCTCCCTTCTCTTCCTCCCTCTCCCTCTCCCTTTCTCTGTTCATCTTCCTCCCTCTCTCTATCCTTCCTCCTCTTACTCTCCCTCTCTCTCCATCTCTGTCTCCCTGTCCCTCTCTCCTTCTCCATTTCCCTTGCTCTTCCTCCCTTTCCCTGTCTCTCTCCCAGTACCATTTGCCTCTAATTCTCTTAAGCACTGCCCTAGGTTTACTGTCTTTATTCTTTTACAGAGTTTTTCAGTATTTGTAATGATCATAGTTGCTCCAGCTCTAGAATCCTAAATATTTGGAAAATGAAGTCTGCTCAATTGCTGGAAAACTCTGGGTCTTCCCACATGGATGGCATGGTAAACCTTCATTTTTCAATAACTCTTTAGATGACCGCTGAAGTTGATTCTCTGTAACCAATGGTGTATTTCTGGAAAGCCCTAGAGGAACCTTCTGAGAAGTGACAGGTATTCATGTATTCCCCTGATTCTTGAGATGAGCACTGCATGTACACCATGGTTTCTACAATGCCTGATGGCATTAAAGTTTTCTTCTTTCTCTGTAGAAGCCAAGTCAGAGAATAAGTCCAAGGCCAAGCCAAGGAGCTATTGTTACCTCCTCTCATTAGAAAATGCTATGTTCTCTTTGAATTCTGGTAATGGTTCACATACCTAAATAATTTGGACAGTTTTCAGGTGCTGCTGCCTCTGCAAGTCAGGGAAACCAAAACTTTTATAAGCTCCACACACACATACCGACATACAAATAACCTGATATACTGAAATTCCCAAGGTTTTCGTCATGTGCTTATTTTAAAACATAAACAACTATAATGTGTAGTGTATTTCACACAGTGAATTTTTAAAAATTTTTAAATCTGAAAATATCTTCCTTCAACAAACTTAAAATGATTTTTTTCTTGCATCACTGTAAAGTCAGCACTGAAAATATTATCATTTTTATTTTATAGTTGGGAAAATTTGCCTAGGGAATTGTGGCTTTCCCTAGTCCTGTACTGTCAGGATTTCTGTTTCTGTTTCTCATCTTATGCTGGATTCCAGGAGAGTTTGCTACTTCCTTTAGAGGCAAGTTATACTTTATTTTGGGAGACCCTCAAGTGCCTCCATCCCACATGACTGTAGAGATGTAGGCCACATAGCTTACAGGTCATTTATCATTATGGAAAATTATAATAAGACAGTCACCTATGGAATCCCAAACTTCTTGCTTTTGATTCTGTTACAAATTCTGTTTCAAAATTAGACATGTTCTAATTAGAACTTAAGGTTTCAGATACTATAATTTTTCAGTATTATCATTCAGATCTTGTGAAAATTATGCTACATCATATTTGAAATGAAAAGGACTTGGAGTTTGCTTTTGTATTTCTCCATCAGGACATTTTCTGTGTTGCCTCTGAGTTCTGCCTCAGCCTACAAGTAACCCGGTGGAGCTGACTATGCTTTGCTCAGATCTAGTTTTCTGTTTTCTTTTTCCCTCTCAATTAGTGATTCATGATTAATTTTGGTCTTGTGAAAACAAATTCCCAGATTGTGTTGACATATATAAACCATTTGACTGAATTCAGTAAAAATAAAGGAAAATAAACCTCAAAGAACAAACAGGATGGTTGAGTTCTGTCAATCATTTAGTATTTTTATTTACTGGATCACAAATTGCTAATTTGGCTGTATGTCCCTCTTTCAGACAGTCATATCAACATTGTAAAGATGAATAATTTACTTATAAAGTAACCCCGTGTCCACATCTCCTTTCTCCACGAAATGTGTTTGTCCTGAAAGCGGACTTAATTTTTTACCATGAGCACTAAACATCTGAATTAAACATTTTTATTCTCCTGCAAAAACTATTTTGTTTCTTTAACATTGGAGTGGGCATTTCATTAAATATCCTGAACTCTTTACAAATTAAGGGAAAAAAGTGGTACCTTACCCCAACTCTGGGGAGTTTTGCAGCAGTGGCTTGTTGACTGTGGGAGGTTGAGATCAGAAGTCACTAGCTTTGCAGATACTGAAGGTGATACCCTCAGCCTGTGCTTCCTGGTTTGTGGATGAGATGAGTAAGATGTAAGGAAGGGTAGATGGTGACTTGAAGGTGACAAGTCTCTCTTTTTCTCATGTGTTATGAAGCTTTTAAAAGTGTGCAAGGATAATGTTTATATGGGCCACGTGGGAAAGGCATATGTGGTGTAAGTGGCATTTGGAAAATGTTTGAAGAGCATGAGGACACTAGGTATCTGGAAATTAAGGAGGAAGACCTAAGAAGCTGGTTCTATCTATTGCCTCTATATCAGAAAATATTCCAAAACAAAGTGTCTCAAACAATAGAAACATTTACTTTGCTCATTGATCCATACATGAACCACTTCATTCCCCTCTTCCATGTACAATGAAAACACCACTGTCCTGGGATTTGTTGAACCCCATAACTGTGTCCTTATTGTTCCACTTAAGGTTGCTGTGCAGCTGCTGAGGTCTCATTCCTGGTGGCTTCTTTTGTGGCTGCTTGGACACTAGGTCAACATCTTGAAAATTGCAAAGAGCACTTCATTTTTTTCTGGAGAGAAGGAATTTATTTTCAACACATTGCTTTGCAATTTGTGAGTCAGAAAAATGATGGAAGCATACAACTTTTTGGTGATAATGGGTGGCAGCTGGGAGTTACCCTGAGAGAGGAGCAAGTGCCTGGACACTGCTCAGTGGATAATATACCTAGGACGTGTCAGACCACATGTGTGAGGTTACTAATTCCTCTCCTTCTGCGTAAAAGCCCCTCTGTTTCTTTCATCCCCAGAAGATTTCTGCTCCCTGTGAGGTGACGGTAGCACTGCCCACCTCATTTCTCATGATAAGCTTGTTGTCTCCCGACTGTATCCCCTGAGCTCTGAATGGTAACTACTGCCTTCATTCTCATTTCAAAGGCAGCAACACTCCACACTTACCTAACAAATAATGCCACACATTAAGTTAGTTTTGACAAATTCACAGTTGTGTCAAGATATAGAAATATTTCCTTCCCCTATTACCTTGTACCACTTTCAGAAAACGGCTCCTTCTGTCCCAAGTCCCTGGCACCACTGATCTATTTTTCATTTCCATAATTTTGTGTCTTCCAGAAAGTCATGTAAATGGAATCACAGAACCTGGTCTTTGAGTCCCTTATTTCACCCACACTGAATACATTAGAGATGCACATTATAGATGGCTCAGTACATGGTGGACTCCTTTCCATCACTGGGGAGCCCATTATAAGAATAAACCAGTTTGCTTCCACTCCCAGTTGAGGTACATGTGTGTCGTTTCTGGTTTTGGATAATTATGATTGTAGCTGCTTCACACATTTGCATACTGGTTTCTGCATGAATGTGATTTTCATTGATGTGGAAACAACCTGTGGACGGCCTGCATTCTGCTATTTTTTTTCTAGCTTTTTCCTCTATATTTTATTTCTATTAATCAATTGTAATTTCAGATTTACTGATTTCTCATCATTTCTGTTCTACAATTGAACCCATCCAGTGATTTTTTCATTTCAAATATTTTATTTTTAATTTTAGAATTTTCCATTTTTATGTCATTTCAATTTCCCTCTGAGGTTTTCTATTTTTCTTATTCACTTCAAGATTGTTCATTTTCCCTCATAAAGATGATTATAACAGCTGCTTTAACACTTGCTAATTCCATGTCTGGGCATTTGTTGATTGTTTTGTGCCATAGGAATTTGTCAGATTTTCCTGGGTTTTGGGTGTCAAGTAATTTTGTGTTGTATACCAGACATTTGAATGTTGCATTGTGAAGTTCAAGAAGTTTTAAAGTCCTCCAGAGATTGTTAACTTACCTGAACATTTTTTAAGTAGAATTTAACGGAACAACTTATTAACCAATAATAAAAACAAAACAACACTTTTGGAGGATAGCATTTCTTCACCAGGGCAGCCCAATAAAACTCTGGTGAGGATGGAAATATCTTCTCCCTATGCTGCCCAACATTGTAGCCACTTGTCACAAGTAAGGCATTTTAAATATGGCTATTGTGACTGAAAAACTCAATTTTTAATTTCAATGAATTTTTATTAACATGAATTTAAATGAACATACACAGTTAGTGGCTGAGATATTGGACGGGGCAGTAAAACTTTCTCAGGCTTAAAATAGTTTCCTGGTATGACATAAATTAAAATAAAAACATTTCCCACCAATAAGATATTTTATTTACATTAAAATCATGAAACTATAACAGAATGAACCAAGGCAGTGTTTTTATTATGTATATTCACTGTGCATGAGTGAAAGTTGAGTTGAGCTTACTGAGAACCATTGAAAAAGTCAATGATTTTAATACTTATAAAATTCAGGAAAACACAACCAGAGAAATCTGTTCTGAACACACAGGAGATAGCCCATCCTCCACCTCTTCTTGGCTGTTTTCATAACTCGGTTTAAACCTGAAAAAATTACTAAATTTATCCTAGAGTGGGAATATCCACCATGGCATGTACATAGAATGACAGATTGTTGCTTTTATTGAAGAACATTCTCATTTAAATTTTAATTCTTAATTTTTGTTTTGCATTGTATTTCAATTATTTTGGAATTTGTCAATTTCAATTTTTCTCCTTTAGTGGAATCTGTGGACTCTTTAATATTATAATTCAATTTGTATGTAGTTTGCTTCTTTTTTATGTTCCTTTAACCTTGTTTCTCTCCTGCCCCTTCCTATCCAGCCCCTGCACACTGATCCCTACTCCTTAGCAGTCATGCTTGTCTAACTATTGCTAAGTAAAAAACAAAACAACTCCTCCCACCCCTGCCACAAAACCTAAAAGCTTAAAACAACAATGCTTCCCTATTTCCAATGATTCTGTGGTTCCTGGCAGTTTAGCCATGTGGTTCCTCCACTTGTCTTGCCTGGCATTCTATGGGCACACAGTTGACCTTTTGTTCCCAAAGCTTCTCCAAACACTCCTCAGCTAGGACTTCTACAGCCTTTTCTCATGGCTAAATCTAGGAGTGCAGAATCAGAAGCTGCCAGATCTTCCTACAGTTTAAGGCAAGACTTTTAGCCAAGATGGAGGCATAGGTAGATACACTTGCTTCCTCATACAACCAAAAGAAGGACAACAACCAATTTAAGAACAAAATGAAACAAAACCCCAGAACTGCCAGAAAATTGAACTGTATGGAAGTTTGACAACCAAAGAGTTAAAGAAGAAACATTCATCTAGCCTGTTAGGAGGAGCGGAGATGAGCAACTAGAGAGGAGAGGACACCTGGCAAGGTGGCAGCTGGTAGACTGGGTAATACCACATTTATGTGCAGATAAACCAGGTGGAACAACTGGGGAGCAAGAGAGTCGGAGCAGCCCAGGGTTCCAGCATGGGGAAATAAAGCATCAAAACCTCTGGCTGTAAAAATCTGTGGGGGTTGTGGGGGTGGAATAAACTCCCATCTTCACAGGAGAGTCCATTGAAGAATCCATGGGGTCCTAGAATTTATGCAAACCCCCCTGCCTGATAATAAGAAGGGCCCAATTTGCTTGTGGGTATCAGGGGAAGTGACTGAAAGCAGGGCCAGAATGGAGGAGGCAGCATTGTTCCCTCTTTGACCCTTCCCCAGACACAACACCACAATGCACAAAAGTGGGTTGCCCTGCCCTGGTGAATACCTAAGACTCCATCCCTTACAATATAACAGGTGTGCCAAGACAAAGAAATATGGCCCAAATAAAAGAACATATCAAAAGTCCAGATAAAGAACTAAGTGATGAGGAGATAGTCAACCTATCAGATGCAGAGTTCAAAACACTGGTAGTCAGGATGCTCACAGAAATGGTTGAGTATGGATGCAAAATGAAAGAAGTGAAGGCTATACAAAGCAAAATAAAGAAAAATATACTGGGAACCAATGGTCAAGGGAAGGAAACTGAGGCTCAAATCAATGATTTGGAACAGAAGGAAGAAATAAATATTCAACCAGATCACAATGAAGAAGGAAGAATTCAAAAAATGAGGAAAGGCTTAGGAACCTCTGGGACAACTTTAAATGTTTCAATATCTGAATCATAAGGGTACCAGAAGGAGAAGAGGAAGAGCAAGAAGTTGAAAACGTATTTGAAAAAATAATAAAGGAAAATTTTCCCAATCTGGCAAAGGAAATAGACATGCAAGTCCAGGAACCTCAGAGAGCCCAAATAAGTTGGGTCCAAGGAGCACATGAAGCCACATCATAGTTAAATTACCTAAGATTAAAGATAAGGAGAGAATCTTAAAAGCAATAAGAGGAAAAGAGAGAGTTACCTACAAAGGAGTTCCCATAAGATTATCAGCCAATTTCTCAAAAGAAACCTTATAGGCAAGAAGGGGCTGGAAAGAAGTATTCCAAGTCATGAAAGGCAAGGAACTACATCCAAGATTGCTCTATCCAGCAAAGCTATCATTTAAAATGGAAGGGCAGATGAAGTGCTTCCCAGATAAGGTCCAGTTAAAGTAGTTCATCATCACCAAGGTCTTTTTTATATGAAATGTTAAAGAGACTTATCTAAGACAAAGAAGATGATCAAAACTATGAACAGTAAAGTGGCAACAAACTCATAACTATCCATAACCTAACCTAAAAACAAAAATGAAAACAGAAACAAAAACAAATTAAGCAAACAACTAGAACAGGAACAGAATCACAGAAATGGAGATCACATGGTGGGTTATCAGTGGGGAGGTGGAAGGGGGAATAATATGGGAAAAGATACAGAGTATAAGAAGCATAACTGGTATGTAAAAAATAGGGTGAAGTTAATGGAATAAGAATAGCCTCTTCAACAAGTGGTGGGAGAACTGGATAGCTATGTGCAAAAAAATGAAACTTGCTCTTGCTGGGTGTTTTTTTCTACCTTGTCCTCCCACTTCCTGATTGTATCCTCTGA
This sequence comes from Anoura caudifer, assembly GCA_004027475.1. Taxonomy (NCBI): domain Eukaryota; kingdom Metazoa; phylum Chordata; class Mammalia; order Chiroptera; family Phyllostomidae; genus Anoura; species Anoura caudifer. The sequence goes on from PVKU01009137.1 coordinate 20,207, forward strand.
TTCATCTAGCCTGCTTTTGATTCTTTCTACTGTGTCTTCAATTCAGAAATTGTATTCTTCATTTTCTCTTGGCCCTTGTTGATAGTTTCTATTTCCTTTTTCTTGTTGATATAGCTTGCAGTGAGTTCATTGCAGTTTCCCTGTTGTTTTGGTAATTCTCTGTGAGCTCATTGAACTTCCTTATAACTATTGCTTGAATTCAATATCTGATAATTGACTTGTTTCTCTTTCATTTAGCATTCTTTCAGGGGCTTCCTTCTTTTCTTTCACTTAGGGTTTGTTTCTTTGGCTTCCTATTGTTTGTGAGAGTCTTCTTGTTAACCTCTGCTTTTTAAAGTGTTCTGTTCTGGCTCTAGGTTAATGGTATGAACTTTTATGGTAGTAGACCTGTGAGAATCAGGTTGCAGTCTCCTCAATCTCCTGAACTTGCTGCTCTTGGTCTGTCACTTGTGTTGTCTCTCTGGATGTATTTGAGTTTTGATTATTTTGGGGTCTTTTTTTGGTGCATACTTCCTTCCAGCTGGTTATGTGAGGGTCACTCTGCCCACCATGTCTTCTGTGCTGTTGTGCAGGTGAAGATAAGTTGTGTTAAGCCTGGTTCTTCTGTCTGTCTTAGGTTTTGAGGCTTCTGTCTTGCTATTGTTCAGTTGTTTGTTCTGGGTTACTTCTCCACCATTTACTTGTAATGCCACATTGGTACTGGGTGAAAGTTAGTTTGGTTTTCACTTACTCCTTCACCTTCTTCTGTTATCTGTTGGTGTTTCCTTTTTTGGTGCATTCTGCCTTCCAGAAGGTATACTGGTGTTCGGAGCTTCTGCCTACTCTTTTATGTGATCAGTTGGAGGGGGAAGGAAAATGGATTATGATAGCAGCAGTGTATTCTGTGGGATATAGAGTACCACCCCATAGAGAAGAGAGAGGAGATCCTTTGGATCTGTATAGTGTTAACCATGATATTCCACCCAACTAGCCACATTTTAGAAAGGGTGGAATAAAAGATAAGACCCTTTTCAATGGAGGGAAGGATTTTGAGTTGAATCCAGAAAACAGTGAGCTTGTGGGAGGTCAGATTATAAGATATAGTGAGAGTATAGAATAGAAATAGATGTAGTGTGCAAGAAAATATAGTTAATCACAACAGTAAAAAAATTCCAGAAGACAGTGAAATGGGCTAAGATCCAGGTGAGGTGCTCTGTAGTATTTATAATTGTATAGAACAACAATTATGTACAATAGTACTGGGACAACAATAATACAAGAAGAAATATATGATTTGGATAACAATAATAGAAGGTACATGATCAATTATAGTGTGTTATTGGAACACGAGTGAAGTGAAAAAAGGAAAGTTAAAAGACAATATGAAAGAGAGAATAAGGAAAACCAGTCAAACAATGCAACTAAAGAGAGAAATAAAATGAAGAATAGTAAACAGAAAGAAGAGAAACAAAATATATTAATAAAATAAAAGAAGTAAAAATAATGAAAAAATAATAATACAAATAAACAATAAAATACCAGTTCTATGGGATAGCAAAGTGAAATTTGTCTCAGTTTTGGGAGTTAGCTTTCAGCTCTTCCTTTGCATCTGTCTCTGGACCTTTAACAACTTCAGTTCTTATTGTCTCACTTGGGGGAAGAAAAAAGAGAGAAAGACAAAAGAAAAAAATATAAGCCTCTTACTGACTTTAAACCCATTCAGTGAGTGTTGAGAACTGCCCTGCCTGGTTTCAGGAGTTGTAACAGCCCCCCCACCCCCCATGGCTAAGGCTGAGGGAGCAGCCTTCGGACTTAAGCCACTAAGGAGACAAAGCTTATCTCCCTGGCAGGAGCACCACTTTTGCTTCATCCATAACTGGCCCCCAATGCTTGGTCAGTTAGCCAATGATAGGCAAGATCCCTCAAGGGAGGGGTCACCTAAGACAGGCACAATCACTTGGAAGGCCTTCAAGTAAGGACTCAGGGGACCACAGCAAAAGGGGGTGATGGACCCTCACCCCCTGGCTATCCTGACATAGCCTGAGTCCTTAATCCATCTGGGAGAAGTTTCCTTATCTCTTTGGCTTCCTGGTTCTGCTCCACTTAAGCCTGAAACATTGACAGAGGGTGGTGCAGGTCTATGCTGGCTAGGGCAGACTCCCCGGGTGACTGGGTATGAGAAAGAATTTGTAAAGTCCTGTGAAACCTGCTTTGCTAAGAATGCTCTTATTTAAATGATAAGGGTCTGAGCAGGAAATGAGTTTGTCTCCCAAAGTTTTATAACCCCTTAGCTGACAGACCCTATCTCAGATTAAACCCTCAGAGTTCTTTGAAATGTTATCTATTGTTTGATCCTTGTTGCCTGGCAATGACTGATGAGCTTTACCTATATTCCCATGTAAAATGAACCTAATAAAAGCCATTGAGGAAGGGGTTCTTGGCCCTTCTCCTTTGAGAGATCAGCCACCTCTCCTCCTCAAGCAGATCATGTCTTGGTAGTATTATTCTCATCCGTGGCAGATGGGGGGGGGGCTCTGCGAGTGGAACCCCCCCCCCACAAGTGTGTTGTGGTGATCTTCCTGGATACCACAGGAAGAGGTGGGCTAGACTTTGCTTTTCTCCCTTCCTATGGTTTTGTGAGGATTGGGGCCAGGTCTGGGCCACACTATTCATAGTTGCCCAGCCTCCAGCCCAGGTGCTCGGTGAACTGCTGGGCCCCCACTGTGCATGTGCTCCAGGCATGTGTTTTTAATACACCAGTGTGCCAAGGCCCATGTGGTGCACCTCCTCCTTGTTCTTTGTGAGCCCACCATGGTCAGAGTCCACCACCAGGTAAGCAGCATGAGTCAAGCTCAGGTGTGCAGCTCAAATCAGCCGTGAGGTGAGTGGTGCCTCGATCAGCCAGAATCAGCCTCAGGGCAAGTGAGCAAATCAGCTGCCTGGCAAGGTGCCTAAGTCAAGCTTAGGCATGCAGCTCAAATCTGCCATCATGTGAGGGATCCAAGCTAAGGATGACATACACAGGGCCCAGAGACATATGATAGGTTGCTCAACATCACTAGCCATCAGAGAGATGCAAATTAAAACCACAATGAGATACCACTTCACACTAGTCAGAATAGCCATCATAACCAAATCAACAAACAATAAGTAAAGGCAAGGATTTGGAGAAAAGGGAACCCTAGTGCACTGTTGGTGAGAATGCAGACTGGTGCAGCCACTGTGGAAAACATATGGAATTTCTTCAGAAAACTAAAAATGGAACCTCCTTTTGACCTGGCAATTCCACTGCTGGGTTTATACCATTAGAATCCTGAAACACTAATTCAAAAGAACCTATGCACCCCAATGTTCATAGAAGCACAATTTACTGCTGGAAGCAACCTAAGTGCCCATCAATAAATGAGTGGATAAAAAAAACTGTTGTGTATTTACAAATATAGTACATTTATACTACACAGCAGAAAGAAAGAAGGAGCTCCTCCCTTTTGTGACAGCATGGATGGAATTGGAAAATGTTATGCTAAGTGAAGTAAGCCAGGAGGTAAAAGACAAATGCCATGTGATCTCACTCATAAGTGGAACTTAATTGACAAAATAAACAAGCAAGCAAAATATAACCAGACCCATTGAAATAAAGAAGAAACTGACAATGACCAGTGGGAGATGGGGATAAAATAACAGGGAAACCAGGGACAGGGTCATGAAAGAACATGTATAATGGACCCATGGGCAAAGCCATAGTGGTTTAGGATTGAGGGTGGGAGTGGATGGGGCAAAGGAAAGCGTTGGTGGGAAAATGGAGAAAACTGTATTTGAAGACCAATTAAAAAATCACAAAAAATTAAAAAGCCCTGTAGAATTAATGGAAACAAACTCAACAGAAAGAAAGGAAAAAATATATAACAAAAAATGAATAAAGTTCAAATTCTGAAGGATAGAATACTGAATTTGTCTCAGCTGTTGGTGTTAGCCTTCTGACTTCTTTATGGATCTGTCTTTGATCTTCACACAGCTCCAGGTCTTACTGCCTTACACTTGAAAAGAGAAAACATCTCCTATTGACTTTGAACCTGCCAAATGAGTTTTGCTGGTCTTCCTTGATGCTGCAGTCAGAGGGGGACTGGGTTCTGTTTTTCCTTTCCTCTCATTCCCTAAAGTTGGGGGCTCAGTCTGGGCTACAATAATCACACATTCCCAGTTTCCAGTGTATGCCCTCAGAACATTGTGCAGCCCACACTGTCCACTGCATATATGTGCCAGGTCAGTGCATATAATCCACATCATTGAGCAACAATTTGATTAGTCCATGACGTGCACTGAGTGGGAGCAAATTGTCCTCCTTGTTTGTTGGCCTGGGTGCTGTACCTGTACAAAGTCCCTTAAGGGCAGTTTAGTTCCTCTACTGAATTAAGCCTCTGTGGGTGCTACTATTTCTCTGTGTCCCTGCTGCCCACCTTTGACCTTGTGTTAGGCACCCTGAGTGGGAACAAATTGCATCTCATCCTCCCTCTTTGCTGGCCCAGCCGCTGTGCTGTAAAGTTCCTTGTACAATGACTGAAAGCCTTTTTTGAGTGATTTCCCCTGGTTTGTGGCTGGATGTTTTTAACACATGTCCAGTTTTCCACACAGACAACTCTCTCACCAGTCCAGAGACTATCTGGGACACAGCCAATCATGGCCTATCTCTTCTCCCATCTCCAGGTGTCGCTCAGCCCTCCAGTTTCTCTGGTAATGTCTCAGCCAGTGACTGTCACTCCAGCAAGGTACACTGCCCACTGTGTGTCTCCTACTGTGTTTTTACCCCACCCCCAACGACTTTAACTGTCTTGGTGTCTATTGGCAGGGGTCTGTGAATTTGCCACCTTGTGAGGGGAGGGAGCTGCTACATTAGAATCACTGACCCAGCTCTCCTTCAAAGCTCCTGTGGCAGTTACAGTATCTAGTACAGGGCCTGGGGACCTTCCCATCAACCTGAAAATCTTACCATCAATTTTTAAACATCCTCTGCAACCTTTGGCTTCCAAACTTCCTATCAGCTGGAATTCTGTTGGCTGTCCACTCTTTTTTGGAGGATCAGAAGATCAGCTAGGTGTCCCAGTTGGGTACACAAGCAAGTAGGTTCATCTCCCACCTACTTCACCCCCATCTTCTGGCCTTCCAAATACAGAGTTTAAAATAATGGTTATGATGATTCTCAAGTATATTAGAAGAATGGATGATTTTGGTGAGAAATTAAACAAAGAGATGGTAAGCATTAAAAATGACATAGAAACCATAAAAAAGAACCAGACAGGAATGAAGGATACAATATCTGAAATGAAAAATGTAGTAAGAGGAATCGACATCAGGTTAAACAGGTTCATCAGGATGAAACAGAGGATCAAGTCAGTGACTTAGAGAACAAGATAACAGGATCAACCCAAAAAATGAAAAATAAAAAAGACAACAGAAACAAGGAAAACTGAGGGGCCACTGGTACAACAACAAGCATAATGATGCTGCATAACAGGAATACCAGAAGGTGAAGAAAGTGAGAAAGGGATAGAGAAGCTGTTTGAAGACATAATAGCTAAAACTTTCCTAAACTTGTGAAGGAAATGGTCACACAAGTTCAGGAAGCACAGAGACTCCTGATCAAGATGAACCGTAAAAGACTCACACCAAGGCACATCATAATTAAAATGGCAAAAGGTAAAGACAAAGTGAATCCTAAAGGCAACAAGAGAGACAGTTAACTACCTACAAGGGAGCTCCTATACAGTTGTCAGCTGATGTCTCAACAAAAACACTTCAGGCCAAAAGGGTTTCATATGAATTATTCAAAGTGATTAAAAATAAGGACATACAAGCAAGACTATCCAGCAAGGCTATCCTTTAAATTAAAGGTAAAATAGAGAGCTTCCAAGACAAAATAAAGCTAAAGGAGCTCATTACCACCATGCAAGTATTGCAAGAAATGTTAAAGGGATTGCTTTAAAAGAAGAAGAAATAAAGAAAAGAGCATAAGTATAAAGAAAAAGTGGAAATAAATAAGTACCTATCTATAACAACCTTCCAGTCAAAAAAGCATAGAGTAGCTGAATGGATAAGAAAACATGACCTTTATATATGCGGTCTATAAGAGATCCTCCTAGGAACAAATAAGTCAAAAAGTCTTAAAGTGGAGTGATGGAAGAAAATATTCTATGGAAATAGAAACAAACAAACAAAAAAGCTTCGAGAGAGCAAAACTTACATGTGACAAAATAGACTTCAAAACAAAGGCCATAACAAGAGACAAAGATCATTAAAGAGATTAATTTGACAAGAGGATATAACCCTTGTAAACATATGTACCAAATATAGGAGCACCTAAATAAATAAAAATATCTTGGCGGTCTTTAAGGAAATGGTTGAGAGCAACACAGTCATAGTAGAGAATTTTAACAGCCCACTGTCATAAATAGACAGATTATCCAGACAAAAAAAAATCAACAAGGAAATAGTGATCTTAAACAACACAATAGATTAAATGAATTTAATTGACATATACAGAATATTTCATCCAAAAAGCAGAAAAGCAGAACATATATTCTTCTCAAGTACACATGGAACACTCTAAAAAATAATCACATTTTAGGAAACAAAATAAGTCTTAACAAATACAAGGAGATTGAAATCATCTCAAGTACTTTCTTGGATCACAAATCAACCTCAATGAAAAGGCTCAAAGCCATTCAAATACATGGAGGATAAAGAGCATGTTGTTAAACAATAAATGGGTTATCAAGGATCAAGGAAGAAATAAAAAATTATCTGGGGAAAAAATGGAAATAAACATATAACAACCCAAAATTGATGGGACACAGCAAAAGCAATCCTAGGAGGTAAGTTCATAGCATTAAAGTTCTATCTCAAGAAGACAGAAAAATCTCAAAAAAAAAAACTATCTAACCATACCCCTGATAGAACAACAAACAAAAACAACAACAAGCAAAGCCCAGAATAAGTAGAAAGAAGGGAATAATAAAGTTAAGAGCAGGAATTAATGACATAGAGACTAAACAAACAATACAAAAAATCAGTGAAAATAAGAGCTGGTTCTTTGAAAAGATAAATAAGATTGACAAACCATTACCAGGCTCATAAAAAAGAGAGAGGAACCAAATAAATAAAATCAGAAATTAAAGAAAACTAATAATTGATATCACATAAATATAAAGGATTATAAGAAAATGCTAGGAATATATGGCAAGAAATAGGGCAAAATGGATACGTGTTGATAAACATAGAATCTTCCAAAACTAAATAAGGCAGAATTAGAAAACCTGAATAGGGACCTTCTGCTTCCTGGGCTCAGGCAAGCACACCTACTGAATATCTTACCTGGGCAAGAGTGCCCAACCCAACCAGCTCCAGAGCACTGGAGATGTCAGTAAAAAAGGGCCCAGGATGATTACCAACCAATGACTCCCAACAGTATGATAGTGAGCTAAGAATTATTTTTCTATGCCACCACGACCTGTCACACCATCAACTGGAATGTCCCAGGCTCATGTTTTATCCATCTTGGCTTTTGTTTTCTGGTTTGGCCATGAGTACATATTCTTGCTCAAAACTTTGACTGTGCTGTAGAAGGTATGCTAGAGTGGAAGTCCAGCTCCCTAAAATGGTAGACTACAGATGCATTCCTGCCTTGATGCTGACACTGAACTGAGAGTCATTTTCTATAGCCCTCACATTTTTCACACCAGCAGACAAATGCTAGTGTGATGAAGTCACTTGCCCAAGGTCACCACAGTGAACTTTGAGTGTTTGGACCATCAGCTCCCCCTTCAGCTGCCAATAAATAAATTTTTTTTTTAGTAACCATGGACGCACAGAAAAAACAGCTTGGCCACAATGTGACTGGTACAGAGAGCAGAGGAGACATGAGAGGGCTGGCTGGGCTTCTGTGGGTGGCAGCTTAATTGCTGGAGAAATATGTCATTAGCTGGGAGGTTCCCCCTAAGAAGTGTGGGGTCTAAAGCTCAAGCTGGGCTCCCCAGTCTACAGCACCAGAACTGGAAAGGAACCCAAATAACAACCATCTGTCAAAAGCATCAGGGTTTCTGCCTGCCAGGAAGAGATGGCTTGAGTCACAGAGAGCCTTTTAAAGGGCCAATGCATAAAAATTCTTTTGCAGCCATTTATGCCAGGCTCCAGCAGAAGGGATAAGATAAGAGTAGACTAGAGATGCTTGAGGAGAGACTGGGGATATTGGTTTTGGGAAGAGAACTGAGGGAGCAACCACCAGGACCCCAGTGCTGAGTCATCCCCCATACTGCAGGAGCCATCTTGCACAAACTGACCACTCCTATCCAAGTGGAATCAGACTGAAGGAAGCAATAGCCCGACTTGCAGGAATTACTCTGCCCCACACTGTCATGCTTAAGCCTGACTGATGATTACAGAGTGATCAGAATAACAATTGAAGTAGTCAACAATAGACTGTGGATCCCTGGTAGTCTTAAAGAGGCTGCCTAAGACCAGACTGGGATACTATCTGAAATCACCAGAGGAGGATCTGAAAAGAAAAAACAGTGCATCTGCACAACAGCACATAAGATACAGTGGGTAGTGTGACTCTCAGCCTGCCAGAGGAAAGTACCCACCAAAGAACAACAAAACAACAATCAAAACTGAATTACAACCAGAGAGCCAACATAAACAGCATAAAGTGCATCAAAAGACCATCAAGTTAAGGAGATCAAGGAGATGGCACCACTGAATCCCACATGTCACCTAACATAGAAGTTTACACCGTGAAGTCCGGTTAGTCCAAGTAGATCAATATAAGAAGCAGAAACAAACAAGAAAAGTAGCTAAAATGAGAAGATAAAGAAACAACTCCCAACCAAAATGAGAGGAGGAATACCCAAAAACAGTGCTGAATGAAATACAGGCAAGTAAACCATCAGATATTGAGTTCAAAATAATGGTTATAAGGAACATCAATGAGCTCAGTGAAAACTACAAAGTACTCTAGGGAAGCTACAAAAAGCTTACTGTGAACTATATCAGCATGAAAAAGGACATAGACACTGTCAATAGGAGTCAGGAGAAATAAAGAATACAAATTCTGAATTGAAGAACACAGTAGAAGGAATTAAAAGCAGGCTAGATGAAGCAGAGGACCAAACAGCAAGCTAGAGATAAAGATAGAAAAAAAATTATCAGACCAAGCAAAAAAAATTTAAAAACACTCAGAAACACTAAAAAAAGACTCAAAACCAACAAAAAAAAAAAACCCTCAAAAATGGTTTTAGGGAGCTGTAGGATAACATGAAATGTAATAATATCCATATCATAGGAATACCAGCAGGAGTAGAAGACGAGCAAGACATAGAAATCCTGTTTGAAAAAGTAATGATAGGTGAGATTCCTAATTTGATGAGAGAAAAAGTCACACAAGTCCAGGAAGCACAGAGGGTGAAAATAAGGTGAAAAAAGAGCTACACACACACACACACACACACACACACACACACACACACACACACAAGAACATGTCTCCACCAAACCAGCATTACAAGATATGCTGAAAGGACTTCTTTAAGAAGATGAAGAAAGAGGGAGGAAACGCAAGTACAAAGGGGAAAAATGGCAATGAATAAGTACCTATTAATAATAACCTTAAATGTAAATGGATTAAATGCTCCAATCAAAAGACATGGGGTAGGGACTTCCAGTCAAGTGGAGGTGTAGGTGTAGGTAGAAACACTGTGCCTCCTTGCACAACCAAAAGAAGGACAACAACAATTTAAAAACAAAAAAAAAAAAACATCCAGAACTGACAGAAAATCAAACTGTATGGAAGTCTGACAACCAAGGAGTTAAAGAAACATTCATCCAGACAGGTAGGAGGGGTAGAGTCAGGCAGCTGGGCAGAGAGGACTCAAAGCAAGTTGGCTGCTGGAGGACCAGAGAGTCAAGGCAGTGGCTAGCAGACCCAGTGAGGCAGTGGCTGGTGGAGTGGGCGGTCCCACATTCCAGTACAGATGGAGCAGGAGGAGCAACTGGGGAGTGAAGCAGACTGCACAGCCCAAGGTTCCAGCCAGGGGAAATAAAACCTCAAACCACTGAGTGAAAACACTAGTAGGAAAAACTCCCAGCCTCACAGGAGAGCTCATTGGAGAGACCCACAAGGGTCCTAGAATATACAGAAGCCCACTCACCTGGGAGTCAGCACCAGAGGGACCCACTTTGCTTGTGGGTAGCAGAGAAAATGACTAAAATCCAGCAGAGAACAGAGCAAGTGCCATTGTTCCCTCTTGAACCCCTTCCCCACATGCAGCATCACAGCACAGTGACATGGGTTGTGCTGCCCTGGTGAATACCTAAGGCTCTGCCCCTTACCATGTAACAGGTGCATCAAGATGAAAAAAAAAAAAAAATGGCCCAAATGAAAAAACAGATCAAAGCTCCAGAAAAAATACAACTAAGCAACAAAGAGATAGCTAAACTAGCAGATGCACAGTTCAAAACATTGGTAATCAGGATGCTCACAGAATTGGTTGAATTTGGTTGCAAATTTGATGAAGAAGTGAAGGTTATGCTAAATGAAATAAAGGAAAATGTACAGGGAATCAATATTGATGGAAGGAAACTGGCACTCAAATCAATGGTATGAACCAGAAGGAAGAAAGAAACATCCAACCAGAAAAAAAAAAAAATGAAGAAATAAGAATTAAAAAAAAATGAGGAGAGGCTTAGGAATCTCCAGGACATCTTTAAACATTCCAGCATCTGAATTGTAGGGGTACCAGAAGGAGAAGAGGAAGAGCAAGAAATTGAAAATTTATTTGAACAAATAATGGAGAACTTCCCCAATCTGGCAAAGGAAACAGACTTCCAGGAAGTCCAGGAAACTCAGAGGGTCCCAAAGAAGTTGGACCCAAGGAGGAACACACCAAGGTACATCATAATTACATTACTGAAGATTAAACATAAGGAGAGAATCTTAGAAGCAGAAAGAGAAAAAGGAGACAGTTAGCTTCAAAGGAGTTCCCATAAGACTGTCAGCTGCTTTCTCAAAAGAGACCATACATGCAAAAAGGGGCTGGAAAGAAGTATTCCAAGTCATGAAAGGCAAGGACCTTCATCCAAGACTGCTCTATCCAGCAAAACTTTTATTTAGAATGGAAGGGCAGATAAAGTGCTTCTCAGAGAAGGTCAAGTTAAAGGAGTTTATCATAACCAAGCCCTTATTATATGAAATGTTAAAGAGATTTATCTAAGAAAAAGAAGATAATAATATGAACAGTAAAATAACAGCACACTTATAGTTGTCAACAACCACACCTAAAACAAAAACAAAAGCAAATAAGCAAACACCTAGAAGAGGAACAGAACCACATAAATGGAGATCACATGGAGGGTTATCAACAGGGGAGTGGGTGGGGGAGAGAGGAGGAAAAGGCACAGAGAGTAAGTAGCATAAATGGTAGGTAGAAAATAGATAGGGGGAAGGGAAGAATAGTATAGAAAATGTAGAAGCCAAAGAACTTATATGACCCCTGGACATGAATTGAAGGGGGGGAATGTGGATGGGAGAGGTTGTGTAGGGTGGATGGGAGTGAAGGGGGAAAATGGGCCAACCGTAATAGCATAATCAATAAAATGTATTTTCAAAAAAGACATAGGGTAGCTGAATGGATAAGAAAATACGACCTGCATATCGGCTGTCTACAAGACACCCACATCAGAAGATAAGGTCTAAACAGTCTGAAAATGAAGGGATGGAAAAAAATATTCCAAGCAAATGTACATGAAGAAAAGTTAAGGTAACAATACTTGTATCAGACAAAATACATTTTGAAACAAAGGCCATAAAAAGAGACAGAGGAGGACACTATATAAAACTTAAGGGAACAATCCATCAAGAAGAAAACCTTTCTAAACATATACAAACCCAACATAGGAGCACAAAAATATATAAGGAAAATGTATAAGGAAAATTTTGGAGGATTTCAAGAAGGATATTGACAGCAACACACTCATAGTAGTGAATTTTAACACCCCACTGTCAACAGTGAACAGATCTTCCAAGCAAAAAATCAAAAAGGATGTTGTGGCATTGAAAAACATTGTAGATCAAGTGGACTTTGATATTTACAGAACCTTTCATTTTTTAAGATAGACCACATGGTAGGACACAAAACAATCCTCAACAAACTCAAGAAAATTGATGTAATATCAAGTATTTTTGTGGATTGCAATGGCTTGAAACTGGAAAATAACCTTAAGGAAAAAAACACAAAAATATTCAAATTCATGGAAACTGAGTAACATGCTATCAAATAATGAATGATTTAACAATAAGATCAAGCAAGAAATATAAAGTTTCTGGAAACAAATGAAGATGAACACACAACAATCCAAAACCTATGGGTCACAGCAAAAACAGGCCTGGGAGGGAGGTTTGTAGAAATACAGGCCTACCTAAAAAGATAGAAAATTTTCAAATAAGACAACCTAACCCTACATTTACAATCACTAGAGGAACAACAATAAACCAAGCCAAGGGTGGGTAGAAGGAAGGAAATAATCAAGATCAGAGAAGAATTAAATGGTATAGAGACTAAAAAAAAATTAATAAATCTAAGAGATGGTTCTTCGAAAAGAAACAAAATCAACAAGCCTTTAACCAGATTCACCAAAAAAAGAGAACCGTTCCCAAAATAAAATCAGAAACAAGAGGAGAAATTACAAATGATACCGTAGAAATACAAGAATTGTAAGAATTAGGAGGAGAGAAGATGGCAGCACGGTAAGAGGAAGCATGTTCCTCTTCCCCCTTCACACAGGTGAAAAATCTGGTTGATTTACAATAGAGCACAGCAAACAGACACCAGAAACACAGCATATTTGAAAACAGGAGATTGAGAATTGCAGTGGACATTGAAAAACTAGATGGTAAGGAGAGTACTCCAGCAGTGTGGAGACCAGGGCAGGGGCTGAGATCCCGGGCCAGTGCTCGCCATAAGACTCTAGGGAGGGAGCTGGGTCAACCACTCCCTGATCAGCCAACCAAGGTCTCGGCAGCACTGGGATAAACCTGGTTGCTTGAAATCTCACAGAGAGGAATTAAGATCTCATAGCCCTGGGAGGACTGTGCATTGGAGCGGGCATGACTGTCTATACCCATACAACATTGGGAATAACTGCACGGGGATCCATCAGTGCCAGCGTGCCACTGGAGGACCCCTGCTGCAGTCGCTCGGCACTACCATCGCTTGGCACTACCATCGCTCGGCACTACCATCTCTCTGCTCCCGAGCACCATCAGGGAGCTGTGATACAATACGATCTCTCAGCGCCCTCGAGCCATCGGGGACCTGCGTGAACTGCTGTGAGGTCTTAGACACCTGTGTGTGACCTGCGTGGGGGTCAATTTGTGCTCGCAGGACAGTCGGCACCTGTGTATGGAAGGCTGAAAGATCATTAGCGCTTGCACGTGCGTGACCTCAGTAGGCACACACGGCCTCAGAAGATACACCTGAGACCCTGTACAGAGAGGCCCAGGCTAGCTCTGAGGACAGTAGGCCAAAGATAACTGAGTGCTGAACATGGAGAAACACAATATGGTCACCCCTAAGCCACTGCAGTGAGCAAGGCCAGAAAAGCCAGCTTAGCAAGATTGATAACAGCAAGGGTTGGTGTTTTGGGTGGTTTTTTTTTTGTGTGTGTGTGTGTGTGTGTGTGTGTCTGTGTGTCTGTGTGTTTTTTCTCTTTTTTATTATTAATTTTTCATTATTTTTACCTTGTTTAACCCTCAACTTCTTTTGCTTCTCTTACTTCTTTCTTGTTTTATTCTTCTTCCTTTCTTTCCAAGCTTATCTCTTGTTCCTTTCTCTTTTTTCTTTTCTTTTTCACTCTGCTTTTCTTTATTCTCTTTTCTTCTTTTCATTTCCTTCTATTCTTTTCTTTTTTTTCTTCCTCTTTTCTGTTTTTAAACATCTACAAGTGAGACAAAAACAAAACAAAACAAAACATAACAAAAAAACCCTGGAACTGTGGAAAGACCAGAGTTGGTCCCAAAGAGGGGGCATTTCAACAGCTGAGACACTGGAAGCCGTGAACACCAGGATACCAGAAGGAGACAGCACCACTGAATCTCACAGGCATTCTACCACAGAAGTTCACACCATAAACCCAGAGAACCAGAGCAAATCAATTTAAGAAACTGAGCCTAACAAGAAGAACCTCACAGACAATGGGAAGATGAAGAAACAATCCCCAAACAAAAGAAAAGGAGGAAGCCCCAGAAAGAATGCTAAATAAAACGGAGGCAACTCAGCTATCAGATTTTGAGTTCAAAGCAATGGTTGTCAGGAAGCTCCAAGAGCTCTCAATGAGCTACCAGAAACTACAGGGAAGCTACAAGGAACTCACTGCAAACTATATCAACATGAAAAAGGAAATAGAAACTATCAACAAGAGCCAAGAGGAAATAAAAAATACAATTTCTGAATTAAAGACCACAGTGGAAGGAATGAAAAGCAGAATTGATGAAGCAGAAGATCGAATCAGCAAGTTGGAGGACCAAGTAGAAAAAAACATCCAGAAAGAGCAAGAAAAGGAAAAGAGGCTCAGAAAGAATGAAGAGGGATTAAGAGAAATACAAGACAATATGAAACATAATAATATCCGTATAATAGGGATACCAGAGGGAGAAGAAGAAAAACCTATTTCAAAAAGTAATGATGGAAAACTTCCCTAATTTGGTGAGAGAAAAAGTCACACAAATCCAGGAATCACAGAGAGTCCCAATCAAGAGGAACCCAAAGAGGCCCACTTCAAGACACATCGTAATTAAAATGGCAAAATTCCAAGACAAAGAGAGAATCTTAAAGGCAGCAAGGGAAGAAAAGAAAGTAACATGGAAGGGAACCCCAATAAGGTTAGCAGCTGACTTCTCAATGGAAACGATCCAAGACAGAAGAGAATGGCAAGAAATATTCCACGTAATGAGAACCAAAGTCCTGCAACCAAGACTACATTACCCAGCAAGACTTTCAATCAGGATAGAAGGCCAAATAAGGAGTTTCCCAGAAAAAAGAAGTCTAAAAGAATACACCTCTACCAAAGCAGCTGTGCAAGAGATATTAAGGGCTTGCTTTAAGAAAAGGAAGGAAAGGAGAAAGAGAGGAAGAGGAACACAGGAACAAAAATGGCAATGAATCAGTACCTATCAATAATAAAATTAAATGTAAATGGATTAAATGCTCCAATCAAAAGGCATAGAATAGCTGAATGGGTAAGAAACCATGACCCACACATATGCTGCCTACAAGTGACCGACCTCAGGACAAAAGACTTACACAGACTCAAAGTGAAAGGCTGGAAATAAATTTTCCAAGCAAATAGACAGGAAAAAAGGCCGGGGTACCAATACTCATATCAGACAAAATAGACTTCAAAAGAAGGACCATAAACAGAGACCCAGAGGTCACTTCATAATACTCAAGGGAAGAATCCACCAGGAAGACATAAACATTGTAAATATATATGCACCCAACACAGGAGCACCTAAATACATCAACAAAATCTTAGAGGACTTCAAGAAAGATATTGACAGCAACACAATTATAGTAGGGGATTTTAATACCCCACTGTCAAAAATGGACAGATCTTCTAAACAAAATATCAACAAAGATATTGTGGCATTGAACAACATTCTAGGTTAATGGACTTAACTGATACATAGAGAGCCCTTCATCCCAAAGAAACTAAATACACATTCTTTTCAAATGCACATGGAACATTCTCAAAGATAGACCACATGATAGGACACAAAACAGCCTCAACAAATTCAAGAAAATTGAAATCATACCAAGCATTTTTTCTGGCCACAAGGGACTGAAACTAGAAACCAACCCGAAGGGGGAAAACCCATAGTCCTCAAAATCATGGAGAATGAATAGCATGCTATTAAACAATGAGTGGGTCAGGAATGAAATTAGGGAGGATATCAAAAAGTTTCTCAAAACAAATGAAAATTAACTCACAATGACCCAAAACTTATTGGACACAGCAAAGCCATTCCTCAGAGGGAAGTTCATAATGATGCAAGCCTACCTAACAAAGACAGAAACATCTCAAACGAACAACTTAACCCTATGCCTACAAGAACTTGAGGAACGACAACAAAGACAGCCCAGAGCAAGTAGAATGAAGGAAATAACTAAGATCAGAGTAGAATTAAATGGCATAGAGACTAAAAGCACAATTCTAAGGACCAATGAATCAAGGAGCTGGTTCTTTGAAAAGATAAACAAAATAGACAAGCCTTTAAGCAGGCTTATCAAGAAAAAAAAGAGAGGACCTAAATAAACACAATCAGAAATGAAAGAGGAGAGATTACAACTGACACCACAGAAATACAAAGGATTGTAAGAAATTACTATGAAGGACTGTATGCTAAGAAATTTGAAAACCTAGGTGAAATAGACAAGTTTCTAGAAAAATATAATCTCCCAAAACTCAATGAAGAAGAAGCAGACAGCCTGAACTGACCAATAACAGTAGATGAAATAGAAGCAGTAATAAAAAAACTCTTGACACACAAAAGCCCTGGACCAGATGGTTTCACAGGAGAATTTTACAAAGCATTTAAGGAAGAGCTAACCCCTATCCTTCACAAACTTTTCAGAAAAATCCAAAATGAAGGAAGACTCCCAAACTCTTTTTATGATGCCAGCATCATTCTAATCCCCAAACCAGATAAAGACATAACAAAGGTAGAAAACTTCATGCCCATATTGGTGATGAACAAGATGCTAAAATCTTCAACAAAATATTGGCAAACCGCATCCAACAATACATTGAAAAGATCATACACCATGACCAAGTGAGATTCATCCCAGGGATGCAAGGATGGTTCAACATTTGCAAATCAGTAAATGTAATACATCACATAAACAAAAGCAAAGACAAAAAATCACATGATCTTATTAATAGATGCAGAAAAAGCATTTGATAAGGTGCAGCACCCATTTATGATAGAAACACTCAGCAAAGTGGGAATAGAGGGAGCATTCCTCCACATAATAAAGGCCATATATAGGAGACCTACAGCCAACATCATACTCAATGGAAAATTTGAATCTTGTCTACTAAGATCAGGAACAAGACAAGGCTGTCCACTTCCACCACTTCTATTCAATATAGTATTGGAAGTATTGGCCACAGTGATTAGACAAGAAAAGGAAATAAAAGGCATCCAAATTGGAAAGGAGGAAACAAAACTATCATTATTTGCAGATGGCATGATAGTGTACATAGAACATCCTATAGACTCAGCCAAAAAGCTGCCTGACTTAATGAATGAATTTGGCCAAACAGCAGGATACAAAGTCAATATTCAGAAATCAAAGGCATTTCTGTATACCAACAATGAAGGAGCAGAAGCAGAAGTCAAGGAAAAATCCCATTTGATATAGCAAAAAGAAAAATGAAATACCTAGGAATAAATCTAACCAAGCAGGTAAAAGACCTGTATGCAGAAAACTACACAACACTGAAGAAAGAAATCAAGGAAGACACAAACAAATGGAAACATATACCGTGTTCATCAATTGGAAGAATTAACATCATCAAAATGTCCATACTACCCAAAGCAATTTACAGATTTAATGCAATACCTATTAAATTACCAATGACATATATCACAGATATAGAACAAACACTTCAAAAATTTATATGGAGCCATAAATGACCTTGAATAGCTGCAGCAATTTTGAGAAAGAAGAGCAAAGTAGAAGGGATTACAATACCTGACACAAAACTGTTTTACAAGGCCACTGTAATCAAAACAGCCTGGTACTGGCATAAAACAAACAAACAAACAAACAAACAACAACAACAACAAAAACCCAGGCACATGGACCAATGGAATAGAACAGAGAGCCCAGAAGTAAATCCAATTCTCTACAATCAATTAATATTTGACAAAGGAGGCAGCAACATAAAATGAGTAAAGGTAGCCTCTTCAACAAGTGGTGCTGGGAGAACTGGACAACTATGTGCAAAAAATAAAACTGGAACACCAACTTACACCATACACAAAAATAAATTTGAGGTGGATAAAAGATTTAAATATAAGCTGTGACACCATTAAAGTCTTAGAGGAGAATGTAGGCAGGAAAATCTCAGACATTTCATTCAGCAACATTTTTGCTGATATGTCCCTTAAAGCAAGGGACATAAAGAAAAGAATAAACAAATGGGATCTCATCAAAATAAAAAGCTTCTGCACAGCTACAGAAAACAGTATTAAAATAAAAAGGGTACTGACTGTATGGGAATACATATTTGCCAATGATACCTCAGACAAGGGTTTAATCTCCAAAATACGACTCCACTCTAAGAAGACAAGCAACCCAATTAAAAAATGGGCAAAGGACTTGAACAGACACTTCTCCAAGGAGGACATACAGAGGATCCAGAGACACATGAAAAGATGCTCAATATCGCTAGATATCAGAGTGATGCAAATTAAAACCACAATGAGATACCACTTCACACCAGTCAGAACGGCCATCATAAACAAAGCAACAACCAACAAGCGTTGGAGAGGTTGTGGAGAAAAGGGAACCCTAGTGCACTGTTGGTGGGACTGCAGACTGGTACATCCACTATGGAAAGCAGTATGGAATTTTCTAAGAAAACTAAAGATGGATCTACCTTTTGACCCAGGAATTCCACTGCTAGGATTATATTCTAGGAACCCTGAAACACCAATCTAAAAGAACTTATGCACCCCAATGTTCATAGCAGCACAATTTACAATAGCCAAGTGTTGGAAGCAACCTAGTTGCCCATCAGTAAATGAATGGATCAAAAATCTATGGTACATTGACACAATGGAATTCTATGCAGCAGAAAGAAAGAAGGAGCTCCTACCCTTTGCAACAGCATGGATGGAACTGGAGAGCATTATGCTAAGCAAAAGCCAGGATGTGAAAGACAAATACCATATGATCTCACCTTTAACAGGAACTTAATCAACAGAACAAACAAACAAGCATAATATAACCAAAGACACTGAAATTGAGAACAAGAGGGGAGAGGGGTAGGAATTTCAAGGGAAAAGGGAAAGGGTTTAGAGCAAGTATAAAAGACACATGGACCAAAGCTGGGGGGGATGGAAATGAGAAGGAGGTGGGGAGGGCTGGGGCGGTGGGGTGGGATGGGTGTAGAAGACAGAAAACTGTACAAGAACAAGAATTAAAATAAAAAATAATTAAAAAATAAAAAGTGAATTAAATACATTACAATAAAACTATGTGGAAAATTAAAAAAAGAATTGTAAGAAATTAATATGAACAAATATATGCCAAGAAACTTAAAAATCTGGGTGAAATGGAAAATTTCGAGAGACACAATCTTGCAAATTTCAATCAAGAAGAATTACAAAGCCTGAATAGATCAATAATAATTTGCGAAATTGAAGCCATAAAACAAACAAACAAAAATTCTCCTGGCACACAAAAGCCCTGGACTGGATGACTTCACAAGAGAATTGTACCAAACATTTAGGGAAGAGCTAACTGTTATCCTCAAGCTGTTCCCCAAAAATTCAAGAAGAGGGAAAACTCCTGGACTCTTTTATGAGGCCAGCATCAACCTATTCCCAAAATCAGATAAAGACATGAGATAGAAAGAAAACTACAGGCCAATATCACTAATGAATGTATATTCTAAAATCTGAACAGCATATTGGCTAACTTGATCCAGCAACACATTAAAAAGATCATACAACAAGATCCACTGGGATTCATCTCAGAGATGCATAGATGGTACAATATTTGCAAATCAATAAATTATATATATATATGAATGGATGCTCAAAATTAAAGAGATACAAATTAAAACCACAGTGAGGTACCCCCTCACATAGGTCTGAATGGCCATAATTAACAAATGAACAAACAACAAGTGCTGGTGAGGATGGGGAGGAAAGGGAACCCTAGTGCACTGCTGATGAGAAAGCCAACTGGTGCAGCCAGCGTGGAAAACAGTACAGCATTCCCTCAAAAAACTAAAAATGGAACTGTGTTTTGATGCAGTGATTCCACTACTGGGATTTTACTCTAAGAATCCTGAAAAACCAATTCAAATGGACCTATGCACCCCAAGTTCATAGCAGTGTTATTTACAACAGCTATGCATTGGAAATAGCCTAAGAACTCATCAGGAAATGAATGGATTTAAAAAAAAACAACAACCTGTGTTACATTTACACAATGGGATACTACAGAGCAGAAAGAAAGAAGGAACTCATTCCCTTCACGACAGCATGGATGGAATAGGTGAGTATTAAGTAAAGTGAAAGAAGCCTGGTGGCGAAAGACAAATATCATAGATCTCACTTATAAGTGGAACCTAATGAACAAAAGGAAAAAAAAAAAAACAAGCAAAATGGAAGCAGAAGCACTAAAATGAGGAACAAACTAACAGGGAACCAAGGGGAGCAGGGAAGAGGATAAGGTAGGAAAGAAAGGGAAGGGTCCAGCTAATAAGCAAGTATAAATGACCTATGGATATGTATAATAGTGTGAGGATTGACTGTGGGAGTGGGTGGGCATGGAAGAGTAATGGGGGAAAATTGGGACAATTGTAATAGAACAACAATAAAAGAAAAGAAATAAAGCCTGAACAGACCAGTAACAACTAATGAAATTGAAGCAGTCCTGGACTAGGTTGCTTCACAGTTAAATTTTACCAAATGTTCAAAGAAGAACTAACACACTATTCCAAAATTTCAAGAGTAGGAAGACTCCTAATTTCTTTTATGAGGCAAGCATTATCCTAATTCCAAAATGTATAAAGACACCAAGAAAAAGGAAATTATAGGCCAATATCCCTGATGCTAAAATCCTTAATAAAATATTAACAAACAGTACCCTGCAATACATTAAAAAACTTATACACCATGGTCAAGTAGGATAAATCCCACAGATACAAGGTTTGTACATTTGTGAATCAATGAGTGTGTTACACCACATAAACAAAATGAAAGACAAAGATCACATGATCATATCAATAGACACATAAAAGTCAATACCCATTTATGATAAAACTCTCAGCAAAGTTTGAATAGAGGGATTATACCTCAATATAACAAAGGTCATATATGAAAAACCTACAGCCAAAATCATAGGCAAAACTAAAATCATTTCCCTTAAGGTCAAAACAAGATAGATCTGTTTGCTTTCACTACTCTTATTCAACATAGCACTTGAGGTCTAAGCCATAGCAATCAGATTAGAAGAAGAAATAAAAAGCATTCATATTGTAAAGGAGGAAGTAAAACTGGCATTAGTCACAGATGACATGATACTGTATATAAACCCCCCCCCCAAGAGACTCCACAACCAAACTGTTAGAACTAATAAACAAATTCTGCAAAATAGCAAGACACAAACTTAACATACAAGTTCTGGCACAAATAATGCCCCTTTTTATTACAAAATCATAAGCAGGTAGTTCTGTAACAGGCAATATCATACTTAAGCACACCATATGACATCTTAGGCGAAATGCTCATGTTAAAACTATAAATTGTTGCACCCATATTATTACCCTACCAACCATACTTAAACAGGTGTTCTGCTGGATCCTGTATAGAAATTGATGGCATTTTTATACATCAATAATAAACTCTCAGAAAGCGAGTCTAAGAAAACAATCACAGTCATTATTGAAACAAAAATAAGGTAACCAAGAATAAATTTAAACAAGGAAGTAAGAGACTTGTACTTGGAAAACTATAGAACACTGAAGAAAAATTGAGGGAGATACAAATAAGTGGAAGCATAAAATGTGTTTATGGATTGAAAGAATTAACATTATTAAAATGTCCATACTATCCAAAGCAGTCTATAAATTCAATGCAATTCTTATCAAAATACCAATGTCATATTTCACAGATCTAGAATAAATATTTCAGGAATTTACAGGAATTTAAAAAAAGACCCTGAATAGCTTCAGCAATCTTGAGAAAGAAAAATGAAGTTTTAGATATCATTATATCTACTATTAAATAATTCTATAAGGCAGCTGTAATCAAAACAGGCTGTTACTGGAATAAGAACAGGCATATAAATCAGTGGAACAGTTGAGAGATTAATACATCCACAAAATAAGTCCATGCCCTCATGGTCATTTCATATTTGACATAGGAGGCAAGAGAATATAATAGAATAAAGACAGTCTGTTTGATAAATTGCATTGGAAAAAATGGACAGCTACATGAAAAAATAAAACTAGACCACCAAGTTATACCATACATAAGAATAAACTCAAAATGGATAAAAGACTTAAATATAAGTCATAAAACAATAAAAATTCTAGAAGGAAACATAGGCAGTAAAATTTCGGATATCTCTCATAGCAATATTTTTGACAATATTTATTCTAGTGCAAGGAAAACAAAGGAAAAAATAACAAATGGAACTATACCAAATTAAAAAGCTTCTACAGAGATAAAGAAACATCAACAAAATTAAAAGGAAAACCCACTGTATGGGGGAACATATTTGCCAATATATCTGATAAAGGTTTAATTTCTGAAATATATAAAAAACTCATACGGCTCAACACTAGAAAGACAAGTACCCCTATATTCATATTTACAATATTCAAGGTATAGAAATGGAAACAGCCCAAGTGCCCATCAGTAGTAGATGTGTGGTTAAAAAAAGTTGTGCTACATTTACATAATGGAATATTACATGGCAGTAAATAAGAAGGAGCTCTTACCTTTTGTTAGAGCGTGGGTGGACCTGGAGATTATTATGCTAAGTGAAATAATCTACTCAGTGAAAGACAAATATATAATCTCATTTATATGTGGAATCTAATGAACAAAATAAACTCACAAACAAAATAGAAAAAGAGGTATAGACACATGTAACTGACTGACAGTTGTCATAGGGGAGGAAGAGGGGGATTGGAAGAAAGAAGGTGAATGGGGTAGCCAAAGAACATATATGCATAACCCATGACATGGACAACCATGTGGTGATGGCCTGAGAGAGGGGTAAGCAGGGGCTGGGTGGAACTGGGAAGAGGGAAAAAAAGTGGGGACCACTGTAATAGTGTTATAATAAAGAATACAAAATAAAATAAAATTAAAAAAAAACACCCAAATTGGAAAGAATGAATTAAAACTATTCATAGATGACCAGAACTATATAAAGAAAATTCCAAAAGAATTTACCAAAATGACTAATTGTAATAAATGAGTTCAACAAAGTTGAAGAATATAAGATAAATGCACACAAAAAATTGTTTCTATATACTAGGAATAAACAATTAAAAATAAATTAGTAAAACAATTCACTTATAATAATGTATAAACAGTAAAATACCAGGAATAAAATTAACAAAGGAGGTGAAAGACTTGTTCACCAAAAACTGGAACACATTACCAAAGAAATTAAAGAAGGCTTATACAAATGGAGAAACTTCCAAGTCCATGGACAGGAAGACTTAATATTGTTAATATGGTAATAGTTCTTAAAGTGGTGATACTGTTCAAAATAATCTATAGATTCAATGCTATTCCTATCAAAATCCTGATGGTTTTTTTCTGAAATGGAAAATCTGATTCTCAACTTCATGTAAAATTACAAAAGTTCCCAAGCATCCAAAACAATATGTAAAAGTAAATTAAAGTAGGAGAAATCATACTTCCCAATTTAAAAACTTAACATAAAGCTACAGTAGTCAGAACAATGTGGTACTGGCATAAGGATAGACAAAAAGAATAACTAGGACTGATAGTTCAGAAATAAACTCAAACACCTATGGCCAACTGGTTTTCAATAACAGTACCTAGGTCACTTAATAACAGAATCATCCTTTTAATAAATGCTGCTGTGACAAGTGAATGACCACATGCAAAAGGATGAAGTTAGACTTCCATCATACACGAAAGAGGTATAAAGATGTGGAAAAGAATCAAATCAAGACTTTTCAACTCTACCTAAATTTTATTTTCCATTTACACAGTCATTCTTATTTTTCATGTCAATACCTTCAAAGGTCAAGTTTCATTTTATTGAATAAGTATCATACATGTTACAACCATTGCTTCTTTTTCTGTGACACATTCACATGTTTTAGTTCCAAGTTATGTTGTTGTTACTATTGTTTAAACTCAGAACAATCACATGTATTTTATCCCTTATCATGTCTATCTCTCAAATTCTTTGAGAGATACACTCAGCAGCAGTAAAATTTCTCTCAACTATTTTAATCTCCCTTAGTCAGTGGTCTATGCCTGCTAGGTCAGGAGATAGACTCCATTTTAGTTCCTTCTTTCTGTTTTCAAACTGAGTATATACAATGCATGGTCTGTCAAAGAATGTCCCTTGCTTGTTTTTTTATTTTTCCTTTTTCATGAATCACAACTCTTGCAAAGTTCTATTTCATTGATCTTTAAAAAACAGATTTTGGATTAAGTTATTCTTTCTGAAATATTTTGTTGTACTTTTTCATTTTATGAAATTCAGCACTGATTTTTATTCATTTTCTTCCTAGTGTCTGCAGTTTATTTTGTTTTGTTTTCTTTTTTTTTTATCTCTTAAGGTGACTTTCTGCTTTCCTTTTCCCAAAGATCTTTATTTTTTATTCACTAATAACAACCCAATTTAAGGTATAATATTTCTCTCTAAGTTCAGTTGTGGCCCCCAACATTTGGTATACAATTTTTATATCATAGCTTTCTCGATAGTCTGATTTCTCTTTTTATTCTATCTTTGTTCAAAGATTTTATGAGAGTGTGTTTCTTTGTACTCAGTACTAAGAGGTTTTTAGTGGTCTCTTAACAGACTCAGTGGTCTCAGAATCTCATTTATTAAGTTTTTCTTCATGGTCAAATAATGAACACTTATTTGTGAAAGTCTTATAAAAATGTATAGCTTCTATCTGGGAGATACTAGCTTATGTTCACAGCAATTATTTTGTTTGTTGATCATGTTATGTAATTTCTCCAAACTTAACTTAAGCTTTGTTGACTACATACATCCTTTTTTTAATCCTCACCCAAGGATATGTTTATTGATACTTTCACAGAGAGAAAAAAGGAGAAAGGGAGAGAGGGAGAGAAAGAAAGGGAAAGAAGGAGACAGAGATACATGGAGGAGAGAAACATCATAGAGTAGATGTTGGTTCGATTCTACTATAGTAGAATCTATGTCTTCTACATAGAGAATTGATGTAGGAAAGAAACATAGGTCAGTTGCCTGTGGTACATACCATGACCAAGGATCAAACCCACAACCTAATTATGTGCCCTGGCCAGGAATCGAACTTGCAACCTTTTGGTGTACAGGATAACACTCCAACCAACTGGGGCACCTGGCCAAGCCTTCATCTATCCATTTTTGAAGAAGGTATAATGTTTTATGTTATAAATATACTTTTATCACATACAGCATTTTGCAGAGTTTTATCATATATTTAGCTGCTCTATTCTTGCTGCATAGAGATATAAGACAGTTACATTTCTTTTTATGATTACTCAATATCCTTTTTTGTTCTCACTAATGCTTAACCTTAAATGCAAAATTATTATTTCAATATATTGTGATGTTAATTCTATATTAATATATGGCCTTTCATTTTTCTACTTTTGGGGCTTTTTTGTATTGTATTAGTTTTATTTTGTTTAATACTTTTTTGTTGAGGTCCTGAAGATGGTGGTGAGGTAGGTGGGAGCAGAGCCCACTTCCTACCACACACAGGTGGAACACCTGCCCAATCTGAGGAAAAGAGTAAACAGCCAATGCTATTCCAGCATATATGAAGGTTGGAGGCCATAATTGTAGAGGACATTGAAAAACAGATGGGAAGGAGATTGCTGTGGGACAGTAAGTTCCCTGGGACCAGGGCAGGGACCAGGGCTGCTGCAGCTGCAGGGCTGAGGCCTGCTGGACCTGCTACAGGAGTCATTGGAAGAGAGTCAGGTCAATGGCTGCCTCCCCCACCAAATGGGGAGGATAGAGCAGCACCAGGATGAACCTGGATGCTTCAAGTCACTGGGGAGAATAAAGATGAAATGACAGGAGCACAGGGGCAGTGTGTACTCATCATTACCAGAGAAATTGGGGAGTTGGGTGATGCCTGGAGAAGGGAGAAGAACTGGGCTGTGGTAGACCCTGACCCAGAGAGTCTCTGGTCTGATTGGAAAGTTGGGCTGTGTGAGAGGTTTGGTGCTTATTGGGAGCAGCAGGCTTGAATAGGAGGATTTTGTTCAAAAAAGAGGTTCTAAGTGGCTGATTAGGGAGCCCTCCCACAGAGGCTGACTCTGCCACCTCAGCCAAGCCCCTGCAGATGCTGCAGCTTCTGCCGCACCCCCACCACTGCAGTAGTAGAGGCTGTGTCCCCACTGCCACTGCAACCTCCACCATGTGCCTTCCCCTGCCACCACAACGTCTACACCCCTGGCCCCACTCACAAGACAGGACTGACTTGCTAAGAGGAAGAAGGAGGTGCCCCCAGCAGAGGGAGAACAGCAGGGCTTAAGGAGTTAGCAGTTTCCAGAAAAACCTAACTCAGGGAGGAACTGAACTACCCTGAAGAGACTTCCAGAGTACCTAGCACCTAGGACAGTAAAGAGCTAGAAGGTGGTGTGTGAGTTGCATCTAACTGGTGCACCTCAAAGACAGCACAATTGGTGGATTGAAGGTGCCTAGGGGCCTGGCACTGAACTGAGGAAAGGGCTGGAGGCTGGGCAACTGTGAAGTCTGTGGCCCAGACCTGGCCCCCATCCTCGCAAAACCATAGGAAGGGAGAAAAGAGAAACCCAGCCCCCCCAGGCATGGTACAGCCAGGAAGACCAGCAGACCTCACTTGGCAAGCTTAAAGTCAGGAAGAGGCTTTAATATATATATTCTTTTTATTTATTTTATTTTTCCCCAAGTGAGATAATAAGACTTGCAGCTGTGAAAGGACCAAAGTCAGACCCAAAGAAGGATTACAAGCCTAATCCCAACAATTCAGAAACTAAGACAAATTTCACCTAGCTATTCCAGAGAACTTACATGTTATTGTTTAATTGTATTATTATTATTATTTCATTATTTTACTTCTTTCATTTTATTGGTATTTTTTAAATTTCTCTTCTTTCTGTTTACCTTTCTTCATTTAATTGCTTGTTTAATTGCATTGTTTCACTGTTTTCCCTTGTTTTTTCTTTCATGGTGTACTTTCAATTTTCCATTTTTTGCTTCACTTGTGTTCCAATAACACACTACTCTAGGTCATGTACTTCCCATTCTTGTTATTCAGATCATCGATTCTGTCATATGATAGTTGTTCTAGTATTATAGATAATAACTGTTGTTCCACACAATAATTAATATAAATACTACACAGCACCCATCCCAGATTTTAACTCATTTCAATGTCTTCTGGAACTTTATTATTGATGTGGTTAACACTATTCTCTTGCACATTGTGCCTATTTTCTGTCCTTTACTCTCACTATACTCCATAATCTGACCTCCCACAGGTTCGCTGCATTCTGGATTTAACTCAAAATCCTTTCCCCCTTCTAACACAAGTCGTATCTCTTTTCTACCCTTTCTAAAAACTGGCTAGTTGGGTGAAATATCATGGTTAACTCTATACTTATCAAAAGGATCTCCTATCTCTTCTCTACAGGTTGGCACTTTAAAACCCATAGAACACACTCCCACTGTCTTAATCCATTTTGCTCTCCCCCTTGAATGGATCACAAAAAAGAGGAGGTGGGAGCTCTGAATACCAATATACCTGCTGGAAGAGAGAACCCACCAACAAAGGAACCACCAACAGATAATAACAAAAGAAAGTGAAGGAGTGAGTGGAAGCCACACTAACCTCTGCCCAGAACCAATCTTGAATTACAACTAAATGATGGAGAAATTATCCAGAACAAACAACTGAACAACAGGGAGAGAGAAGCATCAAAACCTTGGACAGACAGAACAAGCTTTGATACAACTTGTCTGCATCTGCACAACAGCATACAAAATGTGGTGGGTGGAGCAATGCTCAGTTAACAAGCCAGAAGGAAAAACCCAATACAAAAGACCCAACCACAATCAAAACCCACATATAGTCAGAGAGCCAACACAAATGACAGACCAACAGCAGCAAGTTCAGGAGATTAAGGAGACTGCACCACTGAATCTCACAGGTCTGCTACCATAGAAGTTCACATGACAAAGCCAAGGAGTCAGAACAGATCAATTTAAGAAGCAGAGGCTAATGAGAAGTGTCTCACAAATAATGGGAAGACAAAGAAACAAACCCTAAATGAAAGAAAAGGAGGAAGCCTCAGAAAGAATGCTAAATGAAATAGAGGCAAGTCAACTACCAGATATTGAGTTCAAAGCAATGGTTATAAAGAAGCTCTATGAGCTCACAGACAATTACCAAAAACTACAGGGAAACTACAATGACCTTGCTGCAAACTATATCAACATGAAAAACGAAAACTATTAAAAAGAAGAATAGAAGAAGAAGAGAATTTCTGAATTGAAGAACAGAGTTGAAGAAATCAATAGCAGACTGGATGAATTAGAGGATCCAATCAGTAGCTGGAGGACAAGGTAGAAAAAAACACCCAGAAAGAGAAACAAAAGGTAAAGAGACTCAGAAAGAATGAAGAAGTGGTAAGGAAACTTCAAGACAATGTGAAACACAATCATATCCATATAATAGGGATACCAAAAAATGAGGAAGAAGAGCAAGGAATAGAAAAACAGAAAAAGTAATGATGAAAAACTTCTCTAATTTGATGTCAGAAAAAGTAACACAAATCCAGGAAACACAGAATGTCCCAATGAAGCAGAACCCAAAGAGGCCCACTTCAAGATACATCATATTAAAATGGCAAAATTTCAATATAAAGAGAGAATCTTAAAGGCAGCAAGGAAAAACAGGAAGTAACATACAAGGGGGCCCCAATAAGACTAGCAGCTGACTTCTCAATGGAAATGCTCCAAGCCAGAAGGGAATGGCAAGGAATATTCCAAATAATGAAAACCAAAGCCCTGCAACAAAGGCTACTCTATCCAACAAGGTCTCAATTAAAATGGAAGGTGAAATAAGAAGTTTCCCAGACAAAAAAAAGCCTCAAAGAGTACACCTCCTCCAAACCAGCCCTGTGAGAGATGATAAAATGTCTACTTTAAGAAACAGAAAAAAAGAGAGAGAGAGAGAGAGAAACACAGCTACAAAGAAAGTAAAATGGCAACGAATAAGTACCCATCAATAATAACCTTAAAAATGGATTAAATGCTTCATTCAAAAGGCATAGAATAGCTGAATAGATAAGAAAACATGACACACACATATGCTGCCCACAAGAGACACATTTCAGAACAAAAGACCTATACAAACTATAAGTGAAGGACTGGAAACAAATATTCCAAACAAATACACAGGGGGGGAAAGCTGTGTTATAATACTAATATCCAGACAAAATAGGCTTCAAAAAAAGGGATATAAAAAGAGACTCACTAGGTTGCTAAATTGCGCTCAAGGGAATATTCCATGAAAGAGACATAAACATTGTGAATATATATGCATCCAACATAGGAGCACCCAACTATAAAGAAAATCTTGGAGGACTTCAAGAAAGTTACTGACAGCAACACAATTATAGTAGGGGATTTTAATACCCACTGTCAAAAATGGATAGATCTTCCAAACAAAATATCAACAAAGATATTGTGGCACTGAACAATGTCCTAGATCAAATGGACTTAACTGATATATATAGAGAGAGCCTTTTATCCCAAAGAAGCAAAATACACATTCTTTTCAAATGCACATGGAACATTTTCAAAGATAGACCACATGATAAGATACAAAACAAGCCTCAACAAATTGAAGAAAACTGAAATCACATCAAGCATTTTCTCTGACCCCAAGGGACTGTAACTAGAAACCAACCTCAAGGAAAAAGCTCAAAAAACACTCAAACTCACAGAGATTGAATAGCATGCCATTAAACAATGAATGGGTCAAGAATGAGATGAAGGGAGAAATCAAAAAGTTTCTGGACACAAATAAATGAACACACAACCATCCAAAATCTGTGGGACACAGTGAAGGCAGTCCTGATAGGGAAGTTCATAGTGATACAGGTCTACCTAAAAAAGACAGAAACATTTCAAATAAAATACCTAACCCTACACCTACATGAACTCTAGGAACAACAACAAAGACAACCCAGAACAAGTAGAAGGAAGGGAGTAACCAAGATCAGAGTAGAATTAAACAACATAGAGACTAAGCACAATTCTAAGGATCAATAAATCCAGGAACTATTTGTTTGAAAAGATAAACAAAATCAACAAGCCCTTAAGCAGACACATCAAAAAAAAAGAGAGAGGACCCAAACAAACAAAATCAAAAATGAAAGAAGAGAGATTGCAATTGATACCACAGAAATACAAAATATTGTCAGTAATTACTATGAAAAAAATATATGCCAAGAAATTTGAAACCCTAGGTGAAATGGACAAATTTCTAGAAAAATATAATCTTCCAAAGCTGAATGATGAAGCAGAAAGCCTCAACAGACCAATAACAGCAGATGAAATTGGGGCAGTAATAAAAAAACTCCCAACACACAGAACCCTGGACTGGACACTTTCACAGGAGAATTTTACAAAGCATTTAAGGAAAAGCTAATCCCTATCCTCCACAGATTATTCCAAAAAATCCAAGAAAGCAGAAAATTCCCAAACTCTTTTTATAAAGCCCACTTCATCCTAATCCCAAATGTAGATAATGATATAACAAAGAAAAAAAAATTCAGGCCAATATTGCTAATGACCATAGACACTAAAATCTTCAAGAAAGTATTGGCAAACCACACCCAGTAATACATTCAAAAGATCATACCTCATGATCAAGTGGGATTCATTCCAGGGATGTAAGGATGGTACAATATTCCCAAATCAATAAAAGTAATATATGACAAAAAGAGAAGGAAAGACAAAAATCACTTGATCATATCAATAGATGCAGAAAAACATTTGATAAGGTACAGCACCCATTTATGATGAAAATACTCAGAAAGTGCTAATATAGGGAGCATCCCTCAACATAATAAAGGCCATAAGTGAGAGAGCTATAGCTAACATCATACTCAATGGGGAAAAAGTAAAAGCTTTCCCACTAAGATCAGGAACACACAAGGATATCTGCTTTCACCACTCCTATTCAACATAGTATTGGAAGTCCTAGCCACAGCAATCAGACAACAAAAAGAAATAAAAGACATCCATATTGGAAAGGAGGAAACGAAATGGTCATTTTTTGCAGGCAACATGATAGTGTATATAGAAAATCCTATAGATTCCACCAAAAAACTGCTCAACCTAATAAGTGAATTTGGCAAAACAGCAAGATACAAAGTCAATATTGTGAAATCAAATGAGTTTGTGTACACCAACAATGAAATATCAGAAACAGATACCAGGAAAAATTTCATTTGACATAGCAAAAGAAAAATAAAGTACCTAGGAATAAACTGAACCAAGGAGTAAAAGACCTGTGCATGGAAAACTACAAACACAAAAGAAAGAAATTACGGAAGACACAAACAAATTGAAGCATGTACCATATCCATGGATTGTATGAATTAACATCATCAAATGTCCACACTACTGAAAGCAATGTATAGATTCAATGCAATCTCTATTAAAGTACCAATGACATATATGACAGATATAGAAAAAAACATTTCAAAAATTTATATGGAACCATAAGTGACCCTGAATAGCCACAGCAATTTTGAGAAAGAGACAAAGTAGGAAGGATCACAATACCTGACACCAAACTGTATTACAAGGCCACTGTAATCAAAATATCCTGGTACTGGCATAAAAACATGCATATTTCCCAATGGAACAGAATAAAAAGCCCAGAAATAAACCCAAGTCTCTATTGTCAATTTGTATTCGACAAAGGTGGCAGCAGCATAAAATGGGGTAATAATACCCTCTTCAACAAATGGTGTTGGGATACCTGGACAGCTACATGCAAAAAAAATGAAACTTCATCACCAACTTACATCATACACAAAAATAAATTCAAGGTAGATAAAAGAACTGAACATAAGATGTGACACCATAAAAGTGCTTCAGGAGAACCTAGGCAGGAAAATCTCAGGTATTCTATGTAGCAATATTTTCATATATATGTTTTAGAGCAAGAGATGAAAAGGAAAGAATAAACATATGGAATCTCATCAAAATAAAAAGCTTCTGCATGACCAAGAAAAGACAGCGTGAGAATGAAAAGAGTAGCAACTGTATGGGAAATCATATTTGGCAATGATACCCCAGAAAAGGGACTGATCTCCAAAATATATAAAGAACTCACGCAACTCTACTCCAGGAAGACAAACAATCAAACTAAAAAATGGGTAAAAGACCTGAAGAGATACTTCTGTGAAGGGGACATGCAGAAGGACCAGAGACATATGAAAAGATGCTCAGCATTGCTAGCCATCAGAGAGATGCAAATTGAAACCACATTAGATACCACTTCACACCCATGGCCATCATAAAGAAATCAACAAACAAGTGTAGAGGATGTGGAGAAAAGGGACCCTTAGTGCACTCTTGGTGAGAATGCAGAGTTGTGCAGCCACTATGGAAAACAGTATGGAATTTCCTCAGAAAACTTAAAATAGAACTGCCTTTGGACCTGGTAATTCCACTGCTAGGATTATATCTTAAGAACCCTGAAACACCAGTCCAGAAGAACCTATCCACCCCAGTGTTCATAGCAGCAAAATTTGCAATAGCCAAGTGCTGGAAGCAACCTTCGTGTCCATCAGTAAATGGGTGGGTCAAAAAACATGGTACAGTTACATATTGGAATACTTGGCAACAGAAAGAAGGAAGGAGCTCCTACCCTTTGTAACAGCATGGATGGAACTGGAGAGCACTATGTTAAATGAAATAAGCCAGGAGGTGAAAGAGAAATACCATATGATCTCACCTTTAAGTGGAAAGTAATCAACAAAACAAACAAGCATAGAAATAAGAGCCAGTCACATTGAAAGTAAGATCAAAGGAGCAGTAACCAGAGGGGAGATGGGAGGGGATAATGGGAGGAAAAGGAGGGACTGTTTTCAGGAACAAGTATAAAGGACTCATGGACAAAATCAAGGGCGGGGGTTGAATCAGGGAAGGGAGGTGGGGATGGCTGGGCTGGAGGGGGTTGGAGGGAATAAATGTAGACCATTGTACTTGAACAACAATAAAACAATTTTTAAAAAGTACATTGTACTTTTAATATATTAAAATTGTAAATGTCTTGTATAACATTCTTATATACTTGAAAACCCTTCTAAATTGAGTTCTTTCCCCCAATAAATATGTATATGTGTACATATTACAAATCCCTTGCCATGGTCACAACACACAGTTGATTATAATTCAAAAGTGCTAACACTCATTAGCATAAATGAAGACAAAAATAATGGCAGATTTAGATTTTTCTGGTAAATGAGAGGGAAGTTTTTGAGATATTTGAAATAACATAACTTTCCTCATTGTATACAAACAACCCAATAATTTTGCTAAATTTTATAACCTAGCCAACATTTTAGAGGTAAGAAATTTTTTGCTTTGTTTTTTACTCTAACTTTTTATATTTAAGTCAAGGTCATCCCTCTAGTATTAACATATACATCTAATTTATATAAAAGATCACTAAGGAAGCTTGTGGAATATCTTTCCTTCATTATCCTGGGCTTCATATGGAGCAGTTTTGTGTGAGGAGAATTCAAGATTTAAGTGAGCTCTCGAGGTCTTTTCCTTGAACTTTTAAGAAGTGATAAGTGGGTTTCAGTACAGAGTCCAACCACCAAAGAGATCCAGGACAAGTTTTAAAGAAATGAGACACAGTAAAAGCTGATTGTTTTGCTCTGTATTTTCTGTGTCTTGACCCTATCTCTTCTTTGTTTGTCTCTCTTTTTTCTCTTTATTTGTCTTTATCCCTCTAGCTACATCTTCTCAGAGCATAGTCTGTTTTCCTGACTCTTTTTCCAAAGCATTTTTGTTGCATTTGTGTATTTACTGCCTTTATAAAAAAGCAGTAAAGAAAACTTCAGATATAATTTTTTAATGTGACTGAAAGGAAGATGACAAAGTCATGCATAAAAGAAACACTACTTTCTACTTCATCAAATAATCTGAAAATTCATCCATCAATGGAGTGTTGCTCCCATATTTTGGATATTGTAAATAATGCCACAGTAAACATACTGTGGGCCAAAAAAGTGGCCACATACTTAACCTGAAATCTCAGGGGAGGCCTGCATGGTGGTTTTACAAACTCAGAAATCTAAAGTAACCACATAGGATGGTCTGAAATGAAAGTTTTTTTACTAAAAGCGAGTCACGGTGAGTAGTAATGTCTTAGGCCAGTACGTTCCCTGACAAAGGTCAATCTCTGCTTTAACTGAGCCTATCTGGTGTCTTTTTGCATCTACAATACTATACTTATGGAATGTTAAAATAATTTCTTTCTTTCTGGATGCCTCACTGCACCAGATACCACAAATCCCCTCCTTGCTATTATTATGTTAATTAACTGTTAACTGTTCTATACCCACCTATGTGGGTAAAAAAATGTATGTGTCTATTTGTTTTACTTTTTGTCCAATCCCAGAGATTTCCCTACATTGCTTTCTTCTGCCTCCCTAACTTATCAGCAGTGAATTTCATGTAACTCCCTTATGCTTGCTCCTTTGATTGTAATATATAAAATAAGGTGCAAAACTGCCATTCTCTGAAACGTTTCCTTAGTCATTTGAGATTTTGCTTCCCAGCAATGGTCATCAATTTGGATCAAATAAACTCAAAGAAATCCTTACAGATTTGGATGTTTCTTATATCAAAAACAGAGATGCATATGTCTAGTTGAATTAGTGTTTTTATATTCCTGAGGTAAATATTCAAAAGAGGAATTGCTGGATCATATGTTAGTTTTATGTTTCATTATTTGAGAAACCTTCATACTGTATTCCATTGTGGCTGTACCACTTTACGTTCTCACCAACAGTGCACAAAGATTCCCCTTTCTCTACATCCTCCCCAACACTTTTTACTTCTTGTCCTTTTGATGATAGCCACCTGAACAGGTGTGAGGTGACATTTCATTTTGATTTTGACTTGTATTTCCCTAAAGATTATTGATTTGGGGCATTTTTTTTAATGTGCCTGCTGATTATCTGTATATCTAACTTGGTAAATTGTCTATTCAGGTACTATGCCCATTTCTAAATTAAGTTGTTTGTTTTGTTGTTGTTGAATTGTATGAGTTATTTATCTTTTGGAAATTAGCTCCTTATTGGAAACATCATTTTGCAAATATCTTCTCCAATTCAGTTGGTTGCCATCACAATTCCTGATTTCAAGCTATACTACAAAGCTATAGTAATCAAAACAGTAAGGAATTGGCAGAAAACAGGACACACAGACTGATGGAATAAACTTGAGAACTCAAACCCATTTATATGTGAACAACTAAGTTATGACAAAAGAGTAAGGAATATAAAATGGAAATTTTTTCTTTAATGAATGATGTTAGGAAAACTGGACTGCCACATGCAAAAGAATGAAATTAGATTGTTGTCTGACATTGTACAGAAAAAAAATAACTCAAAATGGGACATCCAGCCACAATAGAGGCGTAGGTAGACACACTGTGCCTCCTCACACAACCAAAAGAAGGATGATAACAAATTGTCGTCCTTCTTTAAAAACAAAAACCAACCATAACTGACAGAAAATCAAACTGTATGGAAGTCCAACAACCAAGAGTTGAAGAAGAAACATTCATCTGGACCAGTAGGAGGGTCAGAGACAGGCAGCCAGGTGGAGAGGACTTATGGCAAGGCAGCAAATGGTGGATCCAGCAAGGCAGCAGATTTCAGACTGGGTGGTCCCATATTTGCATGCAGATAAACTTGGAGGAACAATGGGAGCAAGACAGACCATGCAATCCAGAGTTCAAGCATGGGGGAATAAACCCTCAAATCCCTGATTGAAAACACTAGTGGGGGTTGCAGCAGCAGTGGGAGAAACTCCCAGCTTCACAGTAGAGTTCATTGGAGAGAACAACAGAGTCCTAGAATGTACACAAGCCCACCCACCTGGGAATCAGCACCAGAAGGGCTCAATTTGATTGTGGGTAGCAGGGAAAGTGACTGAAAACTAGCAGAAAGAAGAGCAAGCAGAATTGTTCCTTCTCAGACCCCTCCTTCATATACAATGTCACAATGCAGCAATGTGGGTTGCCCTTCCCTGGTGAACACCTAAGTCTCCACCTCTTACCATATAACATGTGTGCCAAAACAAACAAACAAACAAACAAACAAAAGGTCCAAATGAAAGAACAGATCAAAGCTCCAGAAAAAAATACAACTAAGTGATGAAGAGATAGCCAACCTATCAGATGCACAGTTCAGAGCTCTGGTGATCAGGATGCTCACAGAATTGGTTAAATTTGGTTGCAAATTACATGAAAAAAATGAAGGCTGTGCTAAGTGAAATAAAGGAAAACGTACAGGGAACCAACAGTGATGGGAAGAAAACTGGGACTCAAATCAACAGTGTGGACCAGAAGCAAGAAAGAACCATCCAACCAGAACAGAATGAAGAAACAAGAATTCAAAAAAAAAAAAAAAAATGAGGAGAGGCTTAGAAACCTCCAGGACATCTTTAAATGTCCCAACATCTGAATCATAGGGGTACCAGAAGAAGAGGAAGAGCAAGAATTTGAAAATTTATTTGAACAAACAATGGAGAACTTCCCCAATCTGGCAAAGGAACTAGGTTTCCAGGAAGTCCAGGAAGCTCAAAGAGTCCCAAAGAAGTTGGACCCAAGGAGGAACACACCAAGGCACATCATAATTACATTAACCAAGATTAACCATAAGGAGAGAATCTTAAAAGCAGCAAGAGAAGAGGAAACAGTTACCTACAAAGGAGTTCCCATAAAACTATCAGCTAATTTCTCAAAAGAAACCTTGCAGGCAAGAAGGGGCTGGAATGAAATATTCAAAGTCATGAAATGTAGGATCTACATCTAAGATTACTGTATCCAGCAAAGCTTTCATTTAGAATGGAAGGGCAGATAAAGTGCTTCCCAGATAAGGTCACGTTAAAACAGTTCATCATCACCAAGCCCTTATTATTTGAAAGGTTAATGGGACTTATGCAAGAAAAAGAAAATAAAAAATATGAACAGTAAAATGACAACAAACTCATAGTTATTAACAACCACACCTAAAGCAAAAACAAACTAAGCAAACAACTAGAGTAGGAACAGAACCACAGAAATGGAGATCACATGGAGGATTATCAGTAGAGCAGTGAGTGGAGAAAGAGGGGAGAAATGTACACAGTGTAAGTAGCATAAATGGTAGGTGGAAGATAGACAGGTGGAGGTTAAGAATAGTATAGAGTTAGAAATGTAGAAGCCAAAGAACTTACATACATGACCCATGGACATGAACCAAAGTGGGGAATGTGGGTATGAGGGAGTTCACAAGGTGGAGGGGAATAAAGGTGGGAAAATGGGACAACTGTCATAACATAATTAATAAAACATATAAAATGAAGGAAATAAAAGGAAAACAACAAGCACAAAAAATAGAGGAAGGAAGATGGCGGTATGGTAGGAGGAAGTACATTCCACTTCCCCTTACACACAGGAGAAAAACCTGGCTGATTTACAGCGGAAAGAGCAAACAGACATCAGAAACACAGCATATTTGAAAACAAGGGATCAAAAATTGCAGTGGACATTGAAAAATCAGATGGTAAGGAGAATACTCCAGCAGCATGGAGACCAGGGCTGGGGCTGAGGTCCTGAGCCAGCGCTTGCCATAAGACTCTAGGGAGGAAGACGCGTCAACTGCTCCCTGCCCAGCCAAACAAGGTTTCAGCAGCACTGGGATAAACCTGGTTGCTTGAAATCTCACAGAGAGGAGTAAAGGTCTAATAGCCCTGGGAGGACTGCGATTGGGAGCTTGTGTGACTGTCGGCGTACCGTGTGCCACTGGGGATGGCTGCACGGGGATCCACTGGCACCAGCGTGCCACTGGGGGACCTGTGCTGTGGAACCTTGGCGCCCCTGTGACACCGGGGACCTGTGTGGCGACCAATTGGCGCCTGTGTGACAATTGGCACCCCTGCATGGACGGCTGGGAGATCTTAGGTGCCTGCGTGCAACCTGAATGTAGCGGTTGATTCGCGTGCGCAGGACAGTCGGCAGATGCGTGGAAGGCTAGGATATCATAAGCACCTGCGCGTGACCATGGTAGGTGCATGCCACCTCAGAAGATGCACCTGAGGCCCTGTGCGGAGAGACCCCAGGCTAGTTCTGAGGACAGCAGCCCAAAGATAACTAAGTGCTGAACAGGGATAAAAGCAATACTGTCACCCATCCACCATTGCACCCAGCAAGACCAGAAAAACTGGCTTGACAAGATTGATAACAGAAAGAGTTGGTATTTATTTATTTATTTTTTGTTTTTTTTTAATTGTCTTTTCATTATTTTTATCTTTTTTACCACTCTACTCCTTTTGCTTCCTGTTACTTCTTTCCTGTTTTATTCCTTCTTCCTTTCTTTCCAATCTTATCTCTTCTTCCTTCCTTTTCTTTTCTTTTCTTTTCTTTTCTTTTCTTTTCTTTCCTTTTCTTTTCTTTTCTTTTCTTTTCTTTTCTTTTCTTTTCTCTTCTTTTCTTTTCTTTCCGCTTTTC
Organism: Anoura caudifer; assembly: GCA_004027475.1. Taxonomy (NCBI): domain Eukaryota; kingdom Metazoa; phylum Chordata; class Mammalia; order Chiroptera; family Phyllostomidae; genus Anoura; species Anoura caudifer. Next base: position 59,012 of record PVKU01009137.1, read on the forward strand.
TTTCTTCTCTTTTCATCTTTTTCTTTTCCTTTTTTCTTCCTCTTTTCTCTTTTTAAATACCCATGGGTGAGACAAGAACAAAACAAAACAAAAAAACCCTGGAACTGTGGAAAAAACAGAGTTGGTCCCAAAGAGGGGGCATTTCAACAGCTGAGACAGTGGAAGCTGTGAACACCAGGATACCTGAAGGAGACAGCACCACTGAATCTCACAGGTATTCTACCACAGAAGTTCACACCGTAAACCCAGGGAGCCAGAACAAATCAACTTAAGAAACTGAGCCTAACAAGAAGAGTCTCACAAACAATGGGAAGACAAAGAAACAATCCCCAAATGAAAGAAAAGGAGGAAGCCCCAGAAAGAATGCTAAATAAAATGGAGGCAACTCAACTATCAGATTTTGAGATCAAAGCAATGGCTGTCAGGAAGCTCCAAGAGCTCTCAATGAGCTACCAGAAACTATACGGAAGCTACAATGAACTCACTGCCAACTATATCAACATGAAAAAGGAAATAGAAACTATCAACAAGGGCCAAGAGGAAATAAAAAATAAAATTTCTGAACTAAAGACCACAGTGGAAGGAATGAAAAGCAGAATTGATGAAGCAGAAGATCGGATCAGCAAGTTGGAGGACCAAGTAGAAAAAAAATCCAGAAAGAGCAAGAAAAGGAAAAGAGGCTCAGAAAGAATGAAGAGGGATTAAGAGAAAAGCAAGACAATATGAAGCATAATAATATCCGTATAATAGGGATACCAGAAGGAGAAGAAGAAGAGCAAGTGATAGAAAACCTATTTGAAAAAGTAACAATGGAAAACTTCCTTAATTTGATGAGTGAAACAGTCATACAAATACAGGAAACACAGAGAGTCCCAGTCAAGAGGAACCCAAGGAGGCCCTCTTCAAGACCACCATCATAATTAAAATGGCAAAATTCCAAGACAAAGAGAGAATCTTAAAGGCAGCAAGGGAAAAAAGGAAGTAATATACAAGGGAGCCCCGATTAGGTTAGCAGCTAACTTCTCAATGGAAAAGCACCAAGCAAGAAGAGAATGGCAAGAAATATTCCAAGTAATGAGAACCAAAGGCCTGCAACCAAGACTACTTTACCCAGTAAGGCTTTCAATCAAGATAGAAGGCCAAATAAGGAGCTTCCCAGACAAAAAAAAAGTCTAAAAGAATACACCTCTACCAAACCAGTTCTGCAAGAGATACTAAAGGGACTGTTTTAAGGAAAGTAAGGAAAAGAGAAAGAGAGAGAGAAGAACACAGGTAAAAAAAAATGGCAATGAATAAGAACCTATCAATAAAAACCTTAAATGTATGTGGATTACATGCTCTAATCAAAAGGCATAGAGTAGCTGAATGGATGAGAAAACATGACCCACACATATGCTGCATACAAGACACCCACCTCAGGACAAAAGACCTACACAGACTCAAAGTGAAAGGCTGGAAATAAATTTTCCAAGCAAATGGACAGGAAAAAAAGCTGGAGTAACAATACTCATATCAGACAAAATAGACTTCAAAAGAAGGACCATAAACAGAGACCCAGAAGGTCACTTCATAATACTCATGGTAAGAATCCATCAAGAAGAAATAAACATTGTAAATATATATGCACCCAACATAGGAGCATCTAAATACATCAAAAAAATCTTTGAGGACTTCAAGAAAGATATAGACAGCAACACAATTATAGTAGGGGATTTTAACACCCCACTGTCAAAAATGGACAGATCTTCTAATCAAAATATCAACAAAGATACTGTGTCATTGAACTACACTCTAGATGAAATGGACTTAACTGATATATAGAGAGCCCTTCATCCCAAAGAAACTAAATACACATTCTTTTCAAATGTACATGGAACTATATCAAAGATAGACCACATGATAGGACACAAAACAAGCCTCAAAAAATTCAAGAAAATTGAAATCATACCAAGCATTTTCACGACCACAAGGGACTGAAACTAGAAACCAACCCCAAGGGGGAAAACACAAAGTCCTCAAAATCATGGAGATTGAATAGCATGCTCTCAAATAATGAGTGGGTCAAGAATAAAATTGGGAGGAAATCAAAAATTTCTGGAATCAAATGAAAATGAACTTACAATAACTCAAAACTTATGAGACACAGCAAAGGAAGTCCTCAGAGGGAAGTTCATAGTGATACAGGCCTACCTATAAAAGATAGAAACATCTCAAACAAACAACTTAACGCTACGCCTATAAGAACTTGAGGAACAACAACAAAGACAGCTGAGAGCAAGAAGAAGGAAGGAAATAACCAAGATCAGAGCAGAATTAAATGTCATAGAGACTAAAAGCACAATTCTAAGGAACAATGAATCCAGGAGCTGGTTATTTGAAAAGATAAACAAAATTGACAAGACTTTAAGCAGGCTCATCAAGAAAAAAAGAGAGAGGACCTAAATAAACACAATCAGAAATGAAAGAGGAGAGATTACAACTGACACCACAGAAATACAAAGTATTGTAAGACATTACTCTGAAGCATGTATGCCAAGAAATTTGGAAACCTAGTTGAAATGGACAAGTTTCTAGAAAAATATAATCTCCCAAAACCTAATGAAGAAGCAGAAAACCTGAACAGACCAATAACAGTAGATGAAATAGAAGCAGTAATCAAAAAACTCTTGACACAGAAAAGTCCTGGGCCAGATGGTTTCACAGGAGAATTTTACAAAGCATTTAAGGAACAGCTAACCCGTATCATTCACAAACTTTTCGAAAAAATCCAAAATGATGGAAGACTCCCAAACTCTTTTTATGATGCCAGCATCATTCTAATACCCAAAGCAGATAAAGACATAACAAAGAAAGAAAACTTTAGACCAATATTGCTGATGAACATAGACGCTAAAATGTTCAACAAAATATTGGCAAACCACATCCAACAATACATTAAAAAGATCATACACCATGACCAAGTGGGATTCATCCCAGGGATGCAAGGATGGTTCAATATTTGCAAATCAGTAAATATAATACCTCACATAAACAAAAGCAAAGACAAAAATCACATGATCATATTAATAGATGCAGAAAAAGCATTTGATAAGGTGCAGCACCCATTTATGATAAAAACACTCAGCAAAGTGGGAATAGAGGGAGCATTCCTCAACATAATAAATGCCATATATGAAAGACCTATAGCCAACATCATACTCAACAGGCAAAAACTAAAATCTTTTGCACTAAGATCAGGAACTAGACAAGGTTGTCCACTTTCACCACTTCTATTCAATACAGTATTGGAAGTATTGGCCACAGTGATTAGACAAGAAAAGGAAATAAAAGGCATCCAAATTGGAAAGGAGGAAACAAAACTATCATTATTTGCGGATGACATGATAGTGTACATAGAAAATCCTATAGACTCAGCCAAAAAGGTGCTTGACCTAATAATGAATTTGGCCAAACAGCAGGATACAAATTCAATATTCAGAAATCAAAGGCATTTCTGTATACCAACAATGAAGGAGCAGAAGCAGAAGTCAAGAAAAAAATCCCATTCAATATAGCAAAAAGAAAAATAAAATACCTAGGAATAAATCTAACCAAGCAAGTAAAAGACCTGTATGCAGAAAACTACACAACACTGAAGAAAGAAATCAAGGAAGACACAAACAAATGGAAGCATATACTGTGTTCATAGATCTGAAGAATTAACATCATCAAAATGTCCATACTACCCAAAGCAATTTACAGATTCAATGCAACACCTATTAAAATACCAATGGCATATATCACAGACATAGAACAAACACTTCAAAAGTTTATATGGAACCATAAACGACCTCAATTATCAGCAGCAATTTTGAGAAAGAAGAGCAAAGTAGGAGGGATCACAATACCTGACACCAAACTGTATTACAAGGTCACTGTAATCAAAACAGCCTGGTACTGGCACAAAAACAGGCACATGGATCAGTGGAATAGAACAGAGACCTCAGAAATAAACCCAATTCTCTGTGGTCAATTAATATTCGACAAAGGAGGCAGCAACATAAAATGGAGTAAATTAGCTTCTTCAACAAGTGGTGCTGGGAGAACTCGACAGCTACACGCAAAAAAAAAAAAAAAAAATGAAACTCGAACACCAACTTACACCATACACAAAAATAAATTCAAGGTGTATAAAACATTTAGATATAAGTCATGACACCATTAAAGTCCTAGAGGAGAACATAGGCAGGAAAATCTCACATATTACACACAGCAACATTTTTACTGATATGTCCCCTAAAGCAAGGGACATAAAGAAAAGAATAAACAAATGGGATCTCATCAAAATAAAAAGCTTCTTCATGGCTAAAGAAAACAGTATTAAAATAAAAAGAGAACTGACTGTATGGGAAAACATATTTGCCAATGATACCTCAGACAAGGGTTTAATCTCCAAAATATACAAAGAACTTACACGACTCCACTCTAAGAAGACAAGCAACCCAATTAAAAAATGGGCAAAGGACTTGAACAGACACTTCTCCAAGGAGGACATACAGAGGATCCAGAGACACATGAAAAGATGCTCAATATTGCTAGCTATCAGAGAGATGCAAATTAAAACCACAATGAGATACCACTTCACACTGGGCAGAATGGCCATCAGAAACAAAGCAACAAACAACAAGTGTTGGAGAGGTTGTGGAGAAAAGGGGACCCTAGTGCACTGTTGGTGGGATTGCAGACTGGTACATCCACTATGGAAGGCAGTATGGAAATTTCTAGGAAAACTAAAAATGGATCTACCTTTTGACCCAACAACTCCACTGCTAGGATTATATTCTAGGAACCCTGAAACACCAATCCAAAAGAACCTATGCATCCCATTGTTCATAGCAGCACAATTTACAATAGCCAAGTGTTGGAAGCAACCTAGTTGCCCATCAGTAAATGAATGGATCAAAAATCTATTTTACATTTACACAATGGAATTCTATGCAGCAGAAAGAAAAAAGGATCTCATACCCTTTGCAATAGCATGGATGGAACTGGAGAGCATTATGCTAAGCAAAATAAGCCAGGAGGTGAAAAACAAATACCATATGATCTTACCTTTAACAGAAACTTAATCAACAGAACAAACAAACAAGCATAATATAACCAAAGACACTGAAATTGAGAACAGGCTGACAGTCACCAGATGGGAGAGGGGAGGGAATCCAGGGGGAAAGGGGAAGGGTTTAGAGAACAAATATAGAAGACACATGGACAAAAACTAGGGGTTGGGGTGGAAATGAGAGGGAAGTGAGGAGGGCTGAGGTGGTGGGCTGGGATGGGAGGAGAAGACAGAAAACTGTACAAGAACAACAATTAAAATAAAATGAAATGTAAAAAAAAGAACAAAAATAACTCAATGGATTAAAGACTTGTATGTAAGACCTGAAACAATATGTAGAAGAAAACATAGGCTGTAAGCTTCTGGACATTGGTTTTGGTATGTTTTAATATATTTGACTCCAAAGGCAAGGGAAGCAAAACCAAAAATAAACAAGTGGGACTACATCAGACTAAAACCTCCTGCACAGCAAAGCAAACCGTCAACAAAAGCAGAATCTGGTAATTGTCATGACGCATATAACAATAGTGTTTATGATGTTGTTTTACAAAGGTAAATCCAGCCAGAGCCAGGATCTAGGGCTAAGGAAGAGTAGGTTTTTTGGAAAATTGATGAAATCTCATTTCCTTTTCCCCCCCACAAGAATGTTCACTGACTTGAAAAATCTAGGAGAGCTTCAGAAGGCAAAAGTCAGTGCCTGGGCAGGGAGATATTATATATTTCTTTATCATAGAAGATGGGGATACAAGGTCATAAAATGTGTAAAATTGTTTGGGAATGGGCAACCTTGATGATGTAAAGTCTTGGAATGATGCTATAAGTGAGGTGAGCATCTATCTTGAAATCTTGATAAATTTAGAATATTCCTTCCCCCAGTCCCCACAATCAACTATTTTACAGGTTCATGGCTTATTTTTCTGAAGCAAGTATGTTGTTCATTTTGGCTCATTATCAGTATTTATCACAGGTATAGAAATGTTTTTTGGATTCATTTCTTACCTGGATCATTTTGTTATATATGCATCTTATTATGTGAAATACAGTTATTTTCTGACATTACTGGGATTTCCTATGACAGTAAAAACTTTATAGCACATTATTTATTATCATGATAAATATTTTGCCTGGTGGAAATTTTAAGGCAAATATTAGAG
>PVKU01009138.1:0-65229 GCA_004027475.1 Anoura caudifer
CCTCCCCTCCCCTCCCCTCCCCTCCCCTCTCCTCTCCTCTCCTCTCTACCTTCTGTGGGATTTGAGGCTGTGCCCTGGCACAAATACTTCTAAACCAAAGATTTCCTTCAGATTTGGCTCAGACTTGGCCCTCCCCTTGGGTACTGAGTTGAATAGTTTCCCCAGATATTCATATCCACCCACCCTCAGAATGCAACCTTATTTGGGCATAAAGTCTCTGAGGTATGATCAAGTTAAAATAAGATCATACTGGATTAGGCTGGGCCCTAATCCACTGACGGATGTCCTTATTAAAAGACACAGGACATTCGCATGCAGAGCCGTGCACAGAGGGAAGACGACACAAAGCCAGATGTGGAGAAACTCATGTGAAGATGGAGGCAGACGTTGGAGTGATATGTCTGCAAGGCCAGGACCCTGGGGGGGGGGGCAGCAGACCACCAGATGCTGGGAGAAGGCAGGGGACAGGTTCCCCTCACAGCCCCAGGAAGAACCAACCCTGCCGAAATCTTGATTTCAGACTTCCAGCCTCCAGAACTGTGAGGAAATAGACTCCTAGTGTTCAGAGCCACCCAGGTGTGGTCATTTGTTCTGTCCTCCCCGGGAAACTCACATGCCTTCTCATTAGCTGATAGGGATGCCCGTGCGTGTATTTTGACCTGCTACTGCCCAGGATTTCCCAGGGCTGGGAGACTTCCGCTTCCTGTGCCAGGCCCAGTCTGCCCCAGAGGCCAACTCTGCCTAAGGACCTGCCTCTGACCCCCTGAAGGAATGGAGGCAGGTCTCCCTCCCACGGCTTCAGTCTTGATAACTCATGTGTCCCTCCCTCTCCCCAGGAATCCTTTCTGCGTTGGCATTGTCCCATTTTGACTTCTGAACATGTGGTCCAGCTTCCTGTAACTTGCAACTACTTTCACTGTACACCGAGAGTCCCCATGACATGTCAAGCTCGTGGCAAGGCACAGAGAGGCGAAGCTGCCTCTCAGATCTGGTGGCATATCCGCGGTTTCCTGTCTGTTGGTGTCTCCCATCAGGAGTCAGAGTTTCCCCGGTTGAGGATACCACCCGCTCTGGGCCCCAGAGCCTGTTAGCCCTCAGGGCTTTGGGATGGGGTATATTTGGATGGGGTGGGCTCTGGGTAATGGACCTCCAGCCCCAATTCATATGTGTGACAGGTCCTTCTCTCAGGAGAGAAACCATGCAAAGGGAATTCTTGAGTGGCTCAGGTATCCTACTCAGGTGTCTGTCAGAGGAGAAGCTGGGGAGGCTGTGACAGAGGCCAGGTGCAGAGGGTAGGTGCAGCCACAGGTGGGGCGGTGTTTGGAGGTGGAGCCGGTTGGAGATAAGGAAGTCTTTTCTTCCAGGTGGGCAGGGAGTGTCTGTAAGCAGTGTGATGGGGGCACAGACCAGTGACTGGAGATGGCCGTAGTGAGGGGATAGAGTGCTGAGTAGATCATGGTTGGTAGAGAGATCCTGATGATGGGAGGTGTAGGCCAGCAAGGTTGGGGCGGGTTGTTTCCAGACATGTGATAGCAAGAAAGAGCGCAGGTGAGGGAGAAAGACCCTCGGGTGGGAGGATTTTGCCCCTGGAAGCGCAAGGCGCTGCCTAGAGGCCAAGAGAGAAGCCCCTGCTCCCAACTGTACCCACTAGAACAGAGGATGCTCCCGGTCTATGGCAGACCCTTCTGTGGGTGGGGTCCTGTGCATCTCCGAGTGGGAGCTGGGCCCACACCACGCAGAAGGGAAGCAGCAAACTTTGTGGGATCATAGTGGTTTTGTTAAAGTGAAAGGGGGGAGATGTGGCAGACCCTTCTGCGTGGTGTGGGCCCAGCTCCCACTCGGAGATGCACAGGACCCACGACCACAGATAGGTTCTCTCGTGGGTGGTTAGATTTGAAATATACTTAGGCTGTTTTGATATTTGCTCTTTGTTAAAAATTCCCTCACCCAGCAAATGCTTAATGTAACTCCCTAAAATCCATGCTGAGCCTTGCAGGGACCAGTGTAAGGCTGTCTATTCATTTGCTAATGTCCTTCTTCTGTGATGTAATGAGGGGCATTGGCTCCTTGGTTGTAACCGGGATAGGAAGAACCATCTTGGAATATAAGGAGATAAGATTAGAATAAAGGCCTGTCATGGCAGATGCCCAGGCTTTGGCTCCTCTTGAGAGAAAAGCCGTGCTGTCGTCCTTATTCCTCCACCAGACTCAGCAGTCCGTGTGTATGTTTTAATTCATCCATAATGACGCAGACACTGCTGGCCGGTGTCCGCTTCACTGGTCCACCACGCAGTGCTAGAAGGAGGACGCAAGATTCCGGTGTAGGCTTTGAGGTGAGCAATAATTTGGGAAGATGCAAAACGGAGTCTCCAAAAGCACAGGAGGGGCCTGCATCCAGGTTGGCCTTAGGCTTGGTCTCCAGAGACCCTACCCAGGATCCTAAGATCATTCCAGATCAACATCAGGAACCAACCAGGGAAGGGTGAGTGGAATGACCAGAGCTTGGAGCACAGCAGGGTGTGAGTGTTCATCCAGGTGGGCCACCCAGCTTCCAGGCACCTTGCTGAGAACCTGTCTCCGCTGAACACTCTCCTTCTGTCGGTGGAGAGCGGGGAGGGGGACGAGAGACTGGCTGCCCTTGCCATGGTCTCAGTGCCTTCTGATGGGACATGGTGAGGCATCAAGGTAGCCCAGTTACAAAAGGTGTCTTAAAACCACACGGTGCATTGGAAGAGCTGTATCAAAAATAAATGAGAAGTTTTGGAGGAAACAAGTCACAGTAACTTCTTGGTTATTTCCAAAGTGATAAGACTATTACCATATTGAATGTACACAGGGTAGAGTAAAAGCAGGTTTACAGCTATGAGTATGCAAAACACAGATTGTACCCGTGTGTAATTATTTATTAATTATTGTTCTATTTTTATATGAACAACTGTAAACCTACTTTTGCAAACACACACACACACACACACACACACACACATATGTATGCCTGGTAGAATTTAAGATCAGCTCCAAAGGGGAGGCCACGCAGGATATTAAAAGTTTAACGAGGTGCAGTTTCAGAGGTGTTAACATTTGACAACCAGAAACAGCAGTAGCCAAACACTTATAATCTGAAACAGACGATAAACGATGGGCTGGCTGGCTGGCTGGTTGCTCAGAGCACATTTCGGAGCTGCAGGGATATTCCAGGAGAAGAGCAATCAGACCTGGGTTCTAGGCTGGCCCATGAGCCGGTGGAACGCTGAGCGCGGGCGTCTGCACCCTGAAACGAGATGGCCTTGCGGTTCTGTGGCCCAATGGGGGTAACGAATGGGAACTCCTGGCATTGGGCCGGGACCACGGTGGGTGCTGATGGCAGGTGCTCCCAGGGGGCCTGGGGGCAGGCATCGCCAAGGTGTTGCCAGCTTTAAGAAGTTTCTTACATTGGGAAAGTTCAGAGGAGGTGTGTTCTGCATCATGCCAATGGTTCTTGCTATCACTCGTGGAACTTTCCGTAATAATTGGATTTTGCCAAACTTCAACATCTGGTCGAATGGCGCAGAGGGTAGCAAACCGAACTCAGCTACACCTAATGAAATAACCCTGTTATGAAGCGGGTCTCAGTGGCATTTCTGGAATGTGTCCAGGTGGCTGATTACTGCAGGACAGCAGAGAAAGAAAGCGGGGTTGGATGGGTCAGAAATTTAAATGAGGCTCCAAGAGAACTGTGGGAGGGGCCCATGGAACTCATCTTCCCAGCCAGCTTTCTGGATTCTTCTGGGACACATGTTACCTGCCCTGCCCATCTGGGCATCACCTCTGGCTACTCTTGGGTCGATTAATGTGCACACTGTCCCCCCAGAAGATTTCGAGGTCCTAGAAAGCAGGCTGCAGCCCCAGCACCATACGTAATTTTCATGCGTTCACTCATTCATTCATGCTTTCATTTATTTATTCTTTAGTTCTGAGAAGCACAGACTGCAGTCTTGACCAAAGGCTGGTCTGAGCTTGAATCCTACCCCATCTCTTATTGTGCATCCTGGTATTATTTGCAGGGAGAGAAACCAGATAAAGTGGACACATCCCTCAGGACGTACAAGTTTCAGTGAGAGAAACTAGTTTACAAAAGCTGGGGACTGATTGTGGATTATGTATTACTACTCATGGTGGTGAAACTCACTAGGATACGTTGGACATTTTTTCTCCTGCCAGATACTCTTCTATGTGCTTCACGTGTGTTCACGCAATCAGTCCTCCCCAGATCCAACAGATCAGGATGTTTTTAAAGATCTCCACTTCACAGTTAAGCCAATGCATTTATAGAACTTTCCTATCAGTTTGATTTGCTTGAACTCATAACAATGGCTGGTGTTGGCAAAGCCTGATCCAGTGGTCACATCCTTCCATTCTTAGCTGTCGAACCTTCACAAGAACCCTGAACCGGATGAAGACGCTGAGCCATGGGGAGTCTAGGAAACATGCCCAAGGTCACTGGGGCTGGAACACATGTGCTTCTAGGTTTTCGGAGCTTTCTGTATCAGCAACTGTCCCCTCAGTGTTTGCCTGAGCTTCATCCAACTAGAAAGGCAGGACGTTCACCCTGGAGTTTGGCAGAAGTGCACACGTACTGTGGTCTCATTCAGCTCAGGCAACACAGCCCACCCTGCCCACATGCGGTCTACAACCCCCTTTCCACCTCCATCGGGACGCCTGCATTTCTCTCTGGCACCTTCCCGCTGCATTCCCTGATGGTTTCCAATCATTTCTATCCACATAGAGTTGTGTGCATTTCTTCAAGCTGCATCTCGTTTTTGACTCACCATGCCAGCTTTGATGGGTCCTTGCGTGAAGGCTCCCCCTTTGATCATGCTCCTGGGCCGTTATGATCTAGGATGTCTTTGGCAAACCTTGTTAACCTGCTCTCAATTCATTAAGGATGCTGCGAAATCAGATCCTTCCCACCCTGTACTCCATGGACAAAACCCCTGGACTGCTAAGCATCATCACTTTTATTACACTTAATCTGTTTCTGGACCTGAATTATCGTCTGTGCTCATCCACATGGCTTTGGTGAGTGCCAGTTTCGAAAGATGGAAGTTCACGTGCTTCTTTGGTGCCGAACGTGGGTACTTACTCTGGCTTTTATAAACCTATCCGAAGGAAAAGATTTCTCCTTCGCAGCACATGTTATTATTTATAGGTACAGACACACTATTATTTTATATTATGATTCTGAATCTTTCAAATGTTTCCTGTAGTCTTTGTTCTGTTATTTCTCTCATTGGAAACTGTCCTTTGATTTACTGCCTGGGATTGTTCTTTCTTTTCTTGGACATTTACTAGCTGTTAGGCATCTGGTGCAAAGCCCTGAGCCTTTAAGGACACGGGCAAGAGGTAGACGCACAAGAAAGCAACCCTGCCACAGAGGAGAGGGGCAAGCAGTTGTGCCTGGTCTGATCATTTGAAGCTACGGAACACTTAGCAACCGTGGTTGAGGGTCTACACCAAGGATCACCTTTTGTCTGAGTAACAGCCCTGCGGGCAACATCCAAGACTCCCCCCATTTAAGTAAGACTGAGGGAACTGTGAAATCAACAAGCGGGGCTACACCAAACTGCAAAGCTTCTGCACAGCTAAGGAAACAATCAGCAACATGAACAGGCAACCTACGGAGCGGGAGAAAATATTTGCAACTCATACGCTGATAAAAGGTTAATATTCAAAATATAAAAAGAACTCATGCAACTCAACAGCAAAGACAATCTGATTTAAAACTGGGCAGAGTATGTGGATAAATATTTTTCCAAAGAAGACATACAAATGGCCAATAGGTACATGGAAAGGTGCTCAACGTCATTAGTCATCAGGGAAATGCACGTGAAAACCACAGTGAGATATCACCACACACGTATTAGGGTGGCTACCACCCCAAAGTCAAGAACTAGAAGTGCTGGAGAGAGCGTGGAGCAGAGAACCTTCGTGCGCTGTTGGTGGGACTGCAAATTACTGCAAAAACAGTACGCAAGTTCCCCAAACTATTAAATCTGGAACCATCGTATCCTGCTTCTGAATAAATAAGAGAAATATTTATCCTGCTTCTGGATAAATATCTGAAAGAAATAAAATCCAATGTTGGAGATATATCCGTACCTCCATATCACTGTAGAATTATTACAAGAGCCAAGATACATGAATAACTTAAGTGTCTGTTAACGGGTAAATGAATTAAGAAGTTGTTATAGATAATGAAATATTATTCAGCTACAAGAAAGAAGGGAATCCTGAAACTTGTGACACCATGGCTGAGTCTTGAAGGTTTTCTGTTAATTGAATTAAGTCAGTCGGAGGAAGACTCACACTGTATTACTGCTGTCATTTCTATGTGGCATCCAAAACTTCACAGAAACAGAGTAGAACGGTGGTTACCAGGGGCCGTGGGCGAGGAGTGAGCGTAAGGGGACGATCTGGTCAAAGGTACAAACTTTCAGTTCTAAGACAATGAAGTTCAAGGATCTAATGTACAGTGTTGACATTTGCTCACAGTCAATCTTACACATTCTCACTCCACTCCCTAGTTTTTGAAAATGCTTTAAATAATAATACCTTCTCCCAAGTAAATGTACTTTTCTTCTCTCCCTGCCCATTTCCGTTCTGTTTTTAGCCCCAGAGGGGTGAGATTCCCACCTGGGAGAGGCAGTAGGTGGTCGGCTCACTTCCTGGTCCTGACCTTGACCTATGGGCTGCCTTGTCATATGCAGAGACGGGGGCAGCATGGTCACTAGTAGCAGAGTCAGCGACGTCATCCATCAATAAACTTCTAAAAAACAAGAACTCAGTCCTTTCCTTCCAACCTGTATCCTCGTGCATAGGATGGCGGCTGGCACCCAACAAAAACTCAGTATGTGTTTGATGAGGAAAGGGTGAATTACTGCATCTCTAACAGAGGTTGCAGCCACTCCAACCTGCGATGTATATCAAGCATTTCCCTCTTTTAAAAATTGTTTACATTTATTCAACGCCTCCTTTCATGCTCTCTGCTAAGCACTTAACAGGTAGTAACTCATGTATTCTTCTTAACCATAAATCTGTGTTTTTATTAGCTGCATGATGGAGTTGAGAAAACTGAGACAACCAAAAACCCTAAAAGAAGGAGTCTCCACCGCAGCACCAAGTGCCTACCCCGTGCTCCTTGCAGTCTGGACTCTGCCCCCACTGCTCTCATTAGAAGTTCTGACCTGAGGATCCCAATGGCTCTTTGTGTTAGTCAGGAGTTAGGTCTGCTCGCTGGTAACAGACAGTACTGCAGGGACTGTGTTAGTTTGCTTGGGCCGCTGTAACAAGTGCTGGACACCTGGTGGCTTACAACGCGAAGCGTTTATTTCCCTATCTCCCTGGGGGGTCAGGAGTCCGAGCTCCAGGTGCCAGCAAGGCCCTGCCCTCTCTCCCAGCTCTGGTTGCCACCCATTGTCCTTGTTATTCCTCAGCTCCCAGCTGCCCACCTGTCACCTCTGCCTGTCTTTGCGGGGCATTCCCTCTTGGTGTGCATCTGTCCTGAAACTTCCCTCTTCTTCCAAGGACACCAGCCACATCAAATGGATTAGGCCCACCTGAGGGACCCCATCTTGATATTGGCAAGACCCTTATTCCCCAATAAGGTCACATTCGTCCTAAGTTCCGGGGTCCAGGATTTCAACCTCTTTCCTGGGGACATGATTCAGCCCCTGACAAGGATCGATGTGCAGGAGCCACTCCTCTGCATGTGGCTTCCATCCTGAGGGTCCCTTGAGATTTAGGACCGCTGCCCAGCCAGGCTCCTCTCCGTGCCTGGAGCGGTTTGCCACCGCAAAGACCCACCGGCCACGTGGCTTACACCCCAGAAATGTGCCGTCTCACAGCTCTGGAGGCCACAGGGCACAATCGGCGGGTGCCAACAGGGTTGTGCCTTCTGAGGGCTGTGAGGAAGGGTCTGTTCCAAGTCTCACCTCCTTGGGGAGAGGAGGCGACCGTCTTCTCCACGCGTCCCTTTATTTCCTCCTCCCTCTTTGTGCATTGCTGTATCCAAATTTTCTTTCCTCTAAGGACACTAATTACACTGAATCAAAGCTCATTGTGATGATCTCATAGAAACTTGATTAACTTTGTAGAACCCTGTCCTCGGTCAGGGTCCCGTTCTAAAGTCCTGGGGGTGAGGACTTGAGCCTGTGAATTGGACCGCATGCAACTCAGCCTGTACCAGTTCCCACCCGAGAAGTTCCTCAGAACACTTTCACTTCCAGCTCAGTGACCACGCTTCGTTTGGTGACCGGGCCTATGGGCTGGAAGGCGTAAGAAGCAGTGGGTTCTCGCTGGCTAGCGAGGCCTTCGTCTCACCAGGGAAAAGGGAAGAATGGTATTGGATACCAAACTCACACGTGAGCCACATTCTGATGCCTTCTTATTTTTCCAGCCCTGAACTTTTGCAACATCAGCCTGTTGGCCATCCCCCCCAGAATTCCCACTTGACAGTTACCCCCTTTGCCCCCCAGGGGCTGTGAGTGGCAGCCCTCCTGCCCAGGAGGCAGTGGACTCTGGAATGGGTGCCAGGGGAGAGCAGGCATGGTGGGGGGGGGGGCACTTGAACTCCAGGCTCCCTGTCTAACGCACGCCTGGGGCCAGCTAGTGCACCTGACCGTGTGTCGTGGTCCCCAGTGTGTCCTCACTAGAGTACCTGTGGATAAGCAGACGGTAGCGATTCTAGAACTCAGGGCAGGACACCAGACTCCAGGCAGCTGTGACCATGCAAACCCTTCCCACGACAGTGACACTCATGTGTCACTGGGGGCCTAGGGAGGACACCCATGAGCACCCCCTGCGCCCCCATGAGATGGAGGGACTCTGTGAATCTCCTCCCATGCCCTGGTTTGTTCCCAAAGCCATGCCCCTCCCTGGCTGTCAGAGAGAAACGCCTTCTGGCCAGGGTCAGGGCCGCCCTGCTTCTGTCACGTCCACTCACGCACAGAGGCTGTTCTCCCCATGACTCCCCTCTCCTCTCCCTCCAGGGCCTCAACCATCAACAAGGCTGTCCCGCTCAGGACCATGGAGTGGGCCCCCACAGCCCGCCATCCTCTGCCCAGTGTCTTCCCAGTTCCCAGCTGCCCTCCCGGTCTCCTGCCGGACCCTGCGCCCCAGTTGCCCCATCAGTGCCTGAGGTCAGCAAGCCCAGACCCAGCTCTGGATTCTCCCCAGACCCTCATCTCCTGATGCCCGTGAGCTCCCCAGGTGACAGGCATAGCACCTTCTGCAGCAAGAGGTGTGGGGGAGTCCAAACGCTGGAGTGACCGCTGGTCAGCCCTCTGAACCTGGGCAAGGGGCCTGACCTGGGTGGGCACGCTTCTCCTTGATGACGGCTTGCTGAGTGGGGGCTGCTGCCCAGTGTCCGTGACAGTGTCCCCTGGTACGATCGCACTCTCATCTTGAAAGCCAGGTGCTGAGTTTCACACCTGTTCCCTTTGCCACACAATGGCGTTTTAGCTGGTCGCCGGGCCCCTGGCTCACTCCCATCTCATCAGGTCACCGTGTCTTGTCCTCAGTCCCCTTCAGAGTAGCTCTGGAGCAGCTCCCCTGCTCAGGGGACTTCAGCGGCTCCCCGCTGCCTCCGGATTCCAGCCCAAGCGCCCCCCCGGGCCTTCGCAGCCTTCTCCACGTCTCCAGCAGGATCCACCTGGGCCCATGAGCCGTTCCCCGCATTCCAGCAGTTTCTCCGCCTGACGTTCTCTCTTCCCCTTGTCCCATTCACACCCATTTAAATGTCATTGGTCCTTCAGTATTTCAAACCACCTGCTTTCAGAAGCATCGCTATCCCTCCTACGCAGCAATTGTCTTTCTCTCTTCAGGACTAGCTTCCTTTGACCCCACAGCACCTGTTCCCTCTTTTCTACCTTGGGTCACACACCTGTGTGTGCTCATGCAGCCCCTTTGCTCCGGCCAGCAGGGATCCACTCCAGGGCTGGGACACGTGCGCTATGTCCCTGCTCAGCCTTGTCCTCGCTCTTGCTCGTTGGCATGCCACTTGCCTTCCTGGGGAGGCCGGAACTCCAGAAGCCCCGCCGGCGCTGTGCGGAGCCTGGCCTCAGGAGAGGACGCCCTGTGAACGTCACGCAGCCTAGAATCTCAGCATGCACACAAGGGACCGGCACAGGACCGGAGTGCGCGGCGAACCGCCGCGCTGCATCCTCTGGGCCCCGTCCCTCCGGTCCCTTTCACCTGGCCCCGTGGCCACGAGGGCCAGCAGGCCTGGCCTCAGAGACGTTCCCGGCCACCACCTTCTGGGCACTTCATGCCCAGAAAAACTAAACCACTTGCCCTGAGTTCTGCTGGAGAATTTTAGTGAAGCAGGTGCGCTGTGAAAAAGGTTTCCATAAAAAGAGATACGTAATGTTTTACGTAGAACAAACGCGAAGCGGGGCGCCATGGGCTGCAGCCGCAGAGTGTCCGGCAGTGCGGGTGAGCGCAGCGGTGCGGGGGGTCAGTGCTGCTCTTCCGGTGTCTCCGGCGAGGACAGTGCCATGAAGAGGTCACCTGTACAGCGAGAGGTAGGGGTGACGATGCTCCTGAAGTCTGCCATAGGCCGGCCTCCCTCGCTTCCACGCGTTTCTGTGCAGTAGGAACCGTAACGCAGGACGGGTTCTGAGATGAGGCTAGAAGACCTACAAAACTAAGTCACTCTGCGAGCAGACTTCTGAGTCTCAAAACATTGTCGCCCCCACGCAGCTTTACTGAGGTGTTATTGCTCTTCAACTTCACATGATTAATACATACAATTTGATGCATTTGGACACATGTATACTCTCATGTGGCCGTCTCACCATTGCCTCCCCCAAATTCCTTGTCTCCCTTTAGTTTTTCTGTTATTCTTGTTTTTTAGGGGGTGGGGGAGATATGGAGAGTTGTTCAATGGATATAAAGATATATGTATACAAGATGGCTAAGTTCCAAAGGTCATCTGTGCAATAAGTATTGTGCTCTTAAAAGTTTGTTCAGAGAGGAGATCTCTGACTGCTAAGTAAGTGGTCTTACTCAGAGGATGGTTTTGGTTTGTATAATATGCTTGATTTGTCTCTGCTGACAATAGGCATGAAAAGACGGGTCATTTGTTGTTCCGTGGTGAGGATGGTCCCGCTGCTATGGGACTTACCTGACAGATTGACCCTCGCTTGTCCCAGCTTCCACGCTCCTCCGGCCTGTGTGAGTCACCATCCCTTGGTTTCCCCAGCGAGCGCTCTCTGTTGTCAAATCCAAAACCACCAGACCCTAAACTCCCAGCATCCGGCTGGCCAGTCCTTCCCAACATTATGGAAAAGATCCTGGTAGCCCACGGCTGAAAGTGGATTTCAACAAAAATAATGCTGAGAACAAATTCATGACCAGTGTCTCTTTAATTCATGGATGTGAAGAAAGCTTGTAGCTGCTAAATATTTGGAGACAGGAAGCTGGCGACTCGGTCAGCGGATACCAGTTTATTTCACTGGCTCCCCTCAATGCCACTGCGTCGGCCTCAGCAGAAGGGAGAGAGGCAGAGGATGGCTGGGCACCAGGGGCCTGAATTCTGCCAGCAACGCGCAAGGCACACAGCCCCTTTGCCTCATTCCACCCTCAGCACCTTGCGTCTGAGCCGGGCCCTGTTTTGCATATGAGAACATTGAGGTGGGAGGGCCTGGGTCTCAGGCCAAAGTTCATGCTGCTCTTCAGTGGCAGAGAAGGGTTCAAGTCCAGGTCTTGGACAAAATTCTTCTATTTTTTTTTTCCTGCTAAACCTCATGTCTCTCGTTACATGCTTGCCTGTGCTTTTGATGACTTTGGGATATATTTTAGAAATGCCGGTCAGAACCGCGAGGGAGGGGCTTTGGGGCAAGGACTCGTCCACCAGCCACAGGCATCCTTTTTCCCTGGGCTAGAACGAAGTTTGGTCAGTAAATATTCGAGTGAGAGAGAATGCTTTTCTTGGAAAATTCTGGTAATCTGATGCATGTAAACACACTCTCTTATAAGAGCCCCTGTTACTTTGGGGCCTGTGGGAAGATTACATCAAGCAAAGAGCAGTTTTAACTGAGAAGGGCCGCCAGGGAGGTGGGCTCCGTCCTCCGAGCCAGCGTTCACAGCCCACTACCGGTGCCAGGCGCCGTGACAGGTGCTTGGCGTTGTGAAGTACTCTTCCCTATTGCCCTCTGGAGGTAAGCATCTCCCTGTGGAATAGACCCAGAGACCAAGGTCCTGGTCAAAGCATTGAAAAAGGACAAAGCAGGGATTCCACAGAAGACAGTCGGACGTCGGAAGCTGCTGTCACCCACTAAGCCTTACTCTTCCATCACCCTTTGGGGAGGAGGGTACTGTGGGTGATTCCAAACCAGCAAAGGTGTTCACTGTCAGTGGTTTGGCATTTACAACCACACCTGGGGGGCTGATGCAACGGAAATGTATCCTCTCGAAGAAGAAGCCCGAAGTCTGAGAGCCAGGTAGGTGTCAGCGGGGCCAGGCTCCTTCTGAAGATCTAAGGAGAAGCCCCCACCCCCCCAACTTTTCTATGATGGTGTCATATCAGATTTGGACCCTCCCAAATGACCTCATTTTAACTAGACCACTATATAAAATATCTATTTCTAAATACCTACCCTGGAGTGTCGGGGGCTAGGACATCAACTATCTCTTCTGGGGAAGGTGCAATTCAACCCTTCATAACATGGATAAGATGGAAGCTTACAAAGACCATTGCAATAGGCCCAGAGGAACCGTCCAGCGTCACCTCCTGCTACCTGCCTCCCACCCTCCAGCATAAGTCTAGCGTCCCAGCTGCACAGCCCTCTGCCATTGTGAAGACGCCTGAGTCTTTCAAGCTTTCGTGCTTTCTGACCTGCTCCCTGCTTTCTATCCAGAAAGGATCTGTTCGGTCCTCAAGGACAAGGGTGCATGCTGCCCTTGTCTGGTAGAGGCTGCCCTCCCCCGACAAGCACTCGGTGCTACCTCTTCTTCTGTGGTCCTCAGTGCATCCTCTCCTCGCTTAGGGGTGGCCCCCCACAGCCTGCGTGCCCCCCTAGGCTGGGGTCAGTGCCGCAAACACAACCGGGTCCCCGAGGGTCTACGTACAGGGCTCAGTGCACGGCAGTGGTTTCAAAGATACTTCTCTCCTGAGGGAATAGAACGGTCTTCCTTCTTCTGAAGTTGACTGTGGCCAGGTTCCCTGGTTGTCACGTGAGAAGGTCGGGTGGAAAGTCTTCACAGACCCTTAGTGTGCTCTGACCGTGTGATCCTACAGCTTCTTCTGAATCTCCAGAGAAAGTTATAGTATGAGATTCCAATCTTTTGATTTATCAATTTATCTTTTCATTTTAATATTTTTTAAATGGAGTTTATTTTTCTCTTAATAGTTTGTACTCTTTGTGTCTGTTTTATGACATCCTTCCCTAAAGTCATGGAGACAATCACCAAAATTTTCTTCTAATAGTCTAAAGTTTTTTTCATATTTATGTCCTTAACCTGTTAGAACTTATTTTTATGCACACGGTGTGAGGCTGGGATCTGACCTTTGGCCATGTTGCTAGCCAATTATGTTCTTCCACAGTTTGTTAAAGAGCGACCATTGGATTTCTCCCTTTTCCAGGTTCAAGGGCACTTTGAGAGGTAGTTTCTAATTCACTTACGTCTTATCTGCTTCTTCATTCTATTCTAGACACATCAAGAATTGTAAAAACTTGCATAATCGTTTCCAGAACCATCCAGAGTCAAAAGACTTAATTAAAGGCTCAGGGATAAAGAACCCCCAAATCTAATATGTTAAGCATCATCGTATAAATATTTGCATAAATTCTAACGTTAGAGAACTTTATGTACTTCTGTTTAAATTTCAACTTAAAAATGATCAGAAAGGGCCCTGGCCAGTGTGGCTCAGTGGGTTGGAATGCTGGCCCGTGCACCAGAAAGCCGGGGATTCAGTTCCTAGTCAGGGCACGTGCCTAGGGGGTGGGTGTAATCCCTGGTCAGGGCACAGACGCGAGGCAACCAGTTGATGTTTCTCTCTCTCTCTCTCGCTTCCTCTCTCTCTAAAATGAATAAACATACTGTTTAAAAGTTATTAGAAAGAGATGACTGTTTTACTCAGTTAGATAACACAAATCCCAGAGCAGCGGGCCAGTGAGAGCCGCAGCAGAAGGGAGAATGCTGGGAGCACTGCAGAGGGGGTTCAGGAGCCACACTTGGCTGACGTGCGTGGGCCTGGAACCGTTTTTACCGCTTTCTGTCCCCTGGGGTGAGTGGCTAGGGAATCCTTACAGGGAGAGGGCCAGTGGGTTTATCTCTGGCGGGACCAAGGGAAGACTGAGAAAGAAACTCTAAGCCTTATTTTTTAGATACCACCGAGGCTAAAGGAAACCCAGCAGACCTCAGTAGCTGCGGGGAAAGAGCAGAAACCAGGGGCTGGGTCATCAGCCTGGAGGGGACAAATGACAAGCCATCTGGGAAAGGAGCCTTGGGGACCAAGGGGAAAAAGGCAACAACAATAACCCCAACAACCGCAATGAGTGTCAATAGCAACCAACCTGTTCTGGACCTTGTGTTGTGCTGCCTGGTATTTATCAGATCTTTACGTTATTCAGAATCCAGACCAGGAAGCGAGGTCCAGAGATGGTGAGTGACCTGTCACAGTCACCTGTCAATCAATGGCTGTAAATTGCACTCAAGCCCGGAGTTCTGGGTAGGAGTATCTCCTATCACTGTGCGTGTTAGACACGCAGCGTGGTTCCCGGCACACGGCAGGTCCTCAGTCGACGCCTCTTAAATTTTGCCAGAGGACAACAACCAGCTGTGAGTCGACAAGCCCTGGCTGTGTAGCCCAGTTGGTTAGAGCGTTGTCCCATGGTCAAGGTTGTGAGTTTGGGCCCGGGTCAGGACACATACAAGAATCAACCAATGAAGACATAAATGAGTGGAAAAATAAATTCTCTCTCTCTCTCTCTCTCTCTCTCTCTCTCTCTTTCTCTCACCAACGAAAATAACCACGAAGCGACATCTGGAGTGTTTCTGAGTTCCCGAAACATTTCCCCGTGGATCTGAGCCCTTCACTGTGTGGAACTCAGGCCGGTCTCATTGTTCCTGGTGACCATGTTGGACAGATTGTCAGCGTGGCTGAACGGACAGGGCCTGGGCTCCCCGGTGAGAATTCCTGGTCAGACGCACCTGGTGGGAGTCCCAGCTTTGCCACCCATTAGCTGTGGAGGATGTGGGCAAGCCTCTTAGCCCCCGTGACCCTGGTTCCTCCATCTGTACGAAAAGCCTGCGAGGGCCTCCTCAGGGGGGTGCCGTGAAGACTAATGGCCTATGCGTGTAAAAGGCCTGGTGACCAGCAGGCATTCGCGGCCAGATGGCAGTTATCCCCATTAGTGGTGTGGCCCCCTTGCTCGCTGGTGTCACTTCCTGGAGCCTGGGAGCCGGTGGGAGGGCCCGCATTCCCACGTAGATCAAATGACCACTTTGGTTGATTACAGGGTTTGCTGTGTGTGTTTTAAACAACCTCTCAACACTTTCCCTCTTGGCTGTAATAGAAGTGAGTCAGCGGGGAGCAACTGGGAGGCGGAAGCACAGAACCAGACACCTCAGGGGACGGGGAGGCACCTGGACATGCCTCCCCACTCAGGTTCCCAGGTAGAGGTGACCAGCCTGGCGCAGAGCAGCCAGCTGGGGGCACTGTCATGCCTGCATCCTGAGCCTAGTAACGGAGTGGGGATCTGGCCGGAAGAGTGTTCTCTAATGGAGAATTCCTGGGATTGGAAGGGATGCCCTTTGCCATACTTTGTCAACACTTCTAAGTATGGGCACTGGCTTTCTTTAAGGCAAACAAGAAAGGATACAGGAGAGCCAAGGTCAATAGTGAGTCACGGAGGACTTGGCCTGCTGGCTCCCAAACGCCTTCTCCTTCCTCGGGGCCACCTTCAGAGTGCAGCACTGTCCTACCCTCTCTCTTCTTCTGTGAGGAAGGAAACCTAATGCGTGGTTGCTGAGCTCCTCCGTCAGGCCAGGAGCTGGAGCGGGGATTCCCGTGATGGCACCATTGCTTCGACTACTACTAAGTAATAGCAGCTGATGATTACTGAGTACTTACCCTGTGCCAGGCACTGGGCTAGGACCTGTGTGAGTGTATACAGAGTTTCTATTTGATATTCACAACGCGCTTTTTGGTTAGAGACCATTATTATAATCTCCATTTTTAAGGTGAGGAAATACAGGCTGTGTGTTTTTTTTTAAAGACATGTGGTTGGGAAGTCAGGAAGTCAGGAAGCAGGATTTGAACACAGGACTAACCTGAGATCTTTAACACTGTGACTGTCCCAGGAGACCTTGGGGAAGAGCGGTGCTATTTTCAGTTTGAAGTAGAGGAAAGGAAGATGGGGATCGGTGAAAGGACAAGGGGCGGGGTCAGACAGGGCAACCAAGGTCAGGAGCAAGTGTTCTAAGTTTGGAGGAACTTTCAAAGTTCCTCCAAAAAAGGGGTCTCCACCAGAGACCCCTTTCCAACACTGAGACGGTGGCCAACTTCCTTCTCTCTCTGCCAAGTGAGGGGAGAAGACTGACGGTGATGTTTGAGTGACATTACATGCACAGAACGTCCTGCGACTTGGAATGCAGTAATGCATAAAGAGTGGCAGGGGACAGCGGTCATTCTGATGTTTGAATGCACACAGTCAGAATATGGGGGCCGGGAACAGAGCCTGTGTCTTGCTGAAGCTCATGCCTGCGTGCTTTCTACGATGCAGCTACGACCAAATTCATTCGTACATGCTCAGCCCAAGTCAGTGTTGGCCTGTCTTTGCAGCCTCTTCACACTCCCTCCCAGGACTGTGCACGATGGGAATTTTGAGGGGAGTTGGACCAAGATGTGAAGCAGTTTTTGCCGCTGTGGGGCCCTCTCCCAGTAGCGTGGACAGAGCTTTATCGTGATTAGGCAAAGATTGCTGCTTCCTCTGGGCGGGGCCTGTGCCCACCGGGGCTTGCAGCTCTGTAAGGGGATGGTGGGCTAGATTTTGCCTACCACACGCTTCTTGGCCAGGAGCCCTCATGAACAACTGAACAAAGCATCCTCAAGTCCCTCCTACATCAGTTTAAAGCGTGGGAAATGGAGGCCCAGAGAGTAGCCTGCCTGGGTCATCCAGTGAGTAGCAGAGGAGGAGCGTGATGAGTGAACATGGACTCAGCCACTGCTGCACTGCCCCTCGGCCATGCCTGTTGGATGAACCTCCTTGGCCCGGGCTCTGCAGGGGTGGGCTCTGCTGGGGTGGCTGCTGGCTGCCTGCCGCTGTGCCTGAGACCTACAGGGCACAAGAGGAAGGGACGGGCTTGATGACTACCTAGGGCTGGGGCTTTATTCAGGTCACTCCGCATCTGTAAAATGGGATGAATGCTGTTTTGCTTGAAGCCTTGTCCTGAAGAATATGTGAGAAAATACACATGAAGGAGCCTAGCCCCGGCACAACGTGTGTGAGCCGCAGTGAGCGTCCAGAGGGAAAAGTTCAAGCCTTGTGAGCTGATGATTGAGTAGGAAAGAATCTAGGCCTGAGTGAGACCTCGGGACACAAGCTAATGAACTTCACAGGCCCAGAGGGCCTGTGTCTCCAGTGCTGGCATTGAACCTGGCTCAGCAAAGGGTCCAAGTGATGAATGAATGAATGAATGAATGAACACACTAGTCACTGAGCGAAGGAGTGGCAGACCTGGGCGTGAAATTTTGTTTGTTTGTTTTTTCATGTTAAAAGTTTTTCAGCCACAGTTTACATTCAATATTAAGCCCTTCACCAGTCCACCCAGCCTCCCCTGAACAGACGAACAGATGACAACGTCTGGGAGACTCCCCACAGCCTGTGCTTGGGGAAGGGTGCGTGGGTGGAGCTCATGTTTGGGTTTTCAGTACCGTTTGGTGTTCGTGTCCTGGTCAACCTCTCCCAGTGCTGGGAGGACGCTCGTGGGGACACCCTTTCCCTCGCCACACCGAGCAGGTTGACTCATCGCCCTCCCTGTAGGTTTTCCCAGCATCACAGAACGGTCTTGGAGCTCTGAGCCCCACAGCAGGAAGGCCACCCATCTCTCCTTCAAAAATGCAAATGCTGTTTTCTCCGCAAACCAAAATGACTGTTTCTTTGCTGCCACACTAGCGTTTCCTGAGAGCGCATGAATTCCGCAGCGATTCGAGCCACATAGCCTTTGAGGCTCAGCTTCCACCTTGGATTACCAGAATTATTTCTTGGAAGAGTGATTAACGCTGAGACACTCTCAAAACTGGCATCCGAGGACGGTCGTCTCATTATGTGAAGTGCCCACAGATTCACCTCCAAACACCTTGTGATTCTACCAGCGCAGTGATATCCCAGCTGCATCTCTTGCTTGGTGCTTATTACTTAAATAAAAAATGTTAATTGTTTCTGAGAAGCGCGCAGTGAGGGATGGGGCTGCCATCTCTGAGGAGCCAGGTCTCTGAATTCCCAGGCGGCCGCTAACTTTCCTGCTTACTGCTGGAAGCTCTCCACCGGCCAACCGTCAATTTGTGCAGTCTAAGTCACAATTTACATCAAACACCGTTTTCTCACGGTTGTTATTTATTGGGCCCGATACCACAGTGAGGGGGGTGCAAGCTCTCAAGTAATTAGAATCCTACCCTTGATGGGGAGCGAACAATGCCTCCCTGCTCCCTCTGCCTTCTGATGGGTTTGCAACGGCGCTGGCTGTGCGTCCATAAATAATGTGCTCCCTGTAAACAAGGAGCCATTGCAAATGGGGCAGCACCCACACATCATTTCATAAGCATGAGGGAGGTGCTTGGGAAGAGGCTCATCAATACACGGGTGAGCTCTGCGTTACAAACTGAAGCCTTCTGTAACTTAGTTCACTCTGTGAATGCTTACCCTGCACCGAATGCTGTAGGGACAGGGCGGGGGTGGGGGGTGATGGGTGTGGTCTCTGGAGACAGACGGACTTGGGTGCAGAGACCCAAGTGAGAGTCGCGCTATCTGTGAAATCTTAGGCCTGGGCTGTCCAGGTCTTGGTCTTCTCCCCTGAACCATGGAGACAGCAAAGTCTACCCCATTTGTACAACACAACCCACACGTGAGTTGGTTAGGTTCGGTATATGCAGAAAGACTCTGCCTTCGTTCACATCATTCCCTTGCTTTGCTGTTCCGTCCTCACCTTTGCATCATCAAAATGGCTAGTCTGGGCTACTGACATTTCCCCTTTCCTGTTAGAGCTCTATCCCATCCCTAGCCTGGGCCAGACAGACTCAAACACCAGCCATGGAGGAGCGAGGTTTTTCCTCTTTACAACCTTCCCCTCCTGGTCGCCCTCCCTCTCTCTGGGAGGTGTCTGACTTTTCCAGGAGTGGGCCACGTTGGAGGGTGGGTGCAGAGGGGCTGGTAG
Source organism: Anoura caudifer (assembly GCA_004027475.1). NCBI lineage: Eukaryota > Metazoa > Chordata > Mammalia > Chiroptera > Phyllostomidae > Anoura > Anoura caudifer. Next base: position 19,416 of record PVKU01009138.1, read on the forward strand.
TGCCAGTGATGGCTTTTTTTCCCCCAATTCACTTGCAGGCGTGTGTGTACAAAAGTGATCCTTTCTTCCAAGATGCTGTGGTGGGTTCCTCAAAGATCCCCTACTGGCAACAAATTTGCAAGTTCCCTGGTGAGGGTGATGCCCCCTTGAATGGGTCATGGCTGAGTCCTCTCAGCCATTAGCACTGCGGGGTCTCTCCAGCCTCTGGAAGCTGAGATCGTCTTACCCCTTAAGGGCATTCTTTTGGGAAGCCCTACTCTGGCTGGTACGCAGACCCATCGGAAGAAAAACTCACCCCAACAGTTGCTACCTGCCTTTGCTTTGGCACCCAGGGTAAGTCCCATCTTCCACCTTTAGACTTCAGTAGGTAAGACATAATGGTACCTATGGCCCCCAATCCAGGGACCACATGTCAAATTCTCCTGTTTTCTCGATGCTTCCTTCAGTTGCTAAGGGTGGTGGGAAAGTAGCACGCCAGCAGCTCTTTTCAAGGAGATTTTCAGTCTCCAATCTCCTTCCCAAGGACCTCTGAGCTGGTGGAAGAGGCTGATGGGCTGATAAAGGCAGAACCAGGCTGTGGATACCTTAGATGGCAAAGGTGTGTGCGACTGTTTTTCTTGGCCTTAGAGCTCAACTGAGAAACAGACAACAGGAAACGTCCCATGTTCCATGGGCTGTGATGAAGATTGAATACGAATGTGTTTTCACTGTTCGGCAATGACCCATACTAAGGCATCAGTAAAATTTAGCTCTCAGTTTTATACATCATCAAGTACCAGATGAAAACCACAGACGCATCACACATATTATGTGTGGGTAGGATTCTAAGTGCTTTGCTTGTTCCAGCAGTCTGTGGGAAAGGTTCTAACATTGTCCCCATGACCCAGGGGGGGCCCAAGGTTTGGACAGGCCCTGAAGCGGGTAATTGGACCCCAGAATGTAGCCCCAGAGCACAGGCTCTTACTCACCTTCCTATATATCCCAAGATGCAAGTGGGGGTGAATCTTGCATCTTCTAAAATGATGTTTATATAAGCAAAGTTTACTCCTAGGAATTCGTTAGGACTCCATCTACATCCGAACCCCTTTGCCTTATTTGTTCCTTGTTTCTATTGGTAGTGGCTTCTACTGCAGACTCTGATCAACTGTTCTGCTGTAGTCAGACCTGCATTCATGTGAAGGCATCCAAGGTCCCCAAATCAATCTCAATCTCCTCCTTTTCTTGAACTCACACCACCCTGGCATTGACAATGAACTGATGTATTGGAGTTCCTCAGCTGAGTCGTCTGGTCCATCTGGTCTACCAGCCCATCCCACCTCGGAGCTGCCATCTTCTCCTGTTTTTTTCTCTCTGGTTTGGTTCCAACCACCCCTACTCACAATGTGGCATTAGCACCTCTGACATAGCGTTGGGGTCATCTCTTGTCCTCCTGGTGACACATAGGAATTCCCTGCCCTCTCCTGACCCTCTCCAGCTTTGACCTACACTGCCCTCCCGATTCCACACGCATCATGTTTGCTCACCTAGTCATTACTGCATGGCCCTGTCTCATTTGATTCGTAACCCATGCTTCTCCATGAGATTATCTTGTCATGTGTCTCCCTGTTCATTGTTTTCTCCCCATCTACAACACAATGTGTGTGGTAAGGTGATATGAACCTATTCCAGAAAAATAGGTCACTAGCCTCAGTTATCTTGGAGTCTAAGTGAAGAAAGTAAAGGTCAAGGGCAACACATTTGCATCTGCTCACTGTGTAAACTGTCCCAAGGCGCAGCTCTGCTCCGAGCCTCACATTTTCTACCTCTCCCCTGAGAGGCTGGACCCGATGATTAAAGAGGCTCTTCCCGCTTTAAAGAACTACGACTCTGGAACTGCGGCTTCCCTTCATGTTCCTGGAAGAGGAGACAAGTCCAATTTGAGATACTTGAATCTGATTAATGCGGGAACAGTTAACATTGGGATGCAGGCAGGCCCCATCCCCTTCTTCTCTTTCGCCTCCAGGCAGCTTTCATGTTTCTGGGCTTTGATCCCATTACCCCAGCCTGGCTTTATTAGTACCACCTGGAGAGGAGCCCGCTCCCCACCAGACACTGGAGGAAATGCGAGGAGTCAGCTCGCCACTTTTTGTGAGCCTGAGTGCTGTTCGCACACTTCTGGACTGTGCTCCTCCCCTCTCCCCGTATTTGTTTGGGAAAGACACATCTGCCACCGGCCTGGGTCTGAGGGAAGAGACTGTTTGAATGTTTGCTGAGACCACATGAAAGCTGAATCCAGCTTCTGGGATTTTCCTAGCCCAGGAGAAACAGGTCAGGGTTTTCTGAATGGCTATAGTCTATCCAGATAATATACACAAAAGAAACAGATAGAATTGAAAGTCTGGGGATACCTGACTGACGTGGTCTAGGTGACAGGTCACACACAGCTTGCTGATAGTCCCTGAGGACTCCTGGTCTTTCCTGTTCTCCACCCCATCAGACGAGAATCTGCATGCCTTTTAGTCTTTAAGTACTTCAAATACGGGTTCCTATTCTCTCCCACAGCTCTTCATGCACATTCTCTTTGCCTGGAATACACTTGGCCAACTGTTCACGTGCCAACTCCAGTCGATGCTCAGAGGTTGAATTCCCTAGGCCTCTTCTCCTGACCCTCCAGTCTCTGCTGAGGCATCCGGCTCCGTGTCCCTGCCACATTCTGTGGTCATGCTTGATGATGGGCCTGCAGCAATGAAAAGCAGCTAGGCATCCCTTATCTTCTTGGCAAGTCCTACCACACTGTACATGGGAGGAGATGACAAGTAAATAGCAGGTAAAACACTGGATGACAAGTGTCATTCTAGATGGCACCTGGGAAGCCGTAGACACTCAGGGCAAGGGAGCCTGACCCAGGTACAAGGTAAAGGCGGAGGCTCCTCAGAGTGAGCTCTGCTTGATGAGCTGAGAGAGGAATTGGAACACATGTTGCAAGCAAGTGAATAGCATGTACAGAGACTTCCCAGTGGGGACAAGGGTTGTGTGGGGTTGAGAGGAGACTGTATCAGTTAGTTTTTGCTGAGTAACAAACCACCCAACACTTAATGGCCAAGACAAACAGACAAAGATTGTTACAGATCGGGTATTCTGGGTGGACTCGGAGAGCCAGTTCTGCTGACTTCAGTGAGGCTCCCCTAATCTTGGGGGTTCTTCACCACTAACTCTGAAGGCCAGGGTTGGGTCATCTGGAGACTGCCTGCCAGCACTTGGGACACCTTTTGTCTTCTCCAGAAGATTATTCCAGAATTGTTTTCCTATTTTTCACAATTTCACATGAAAGATCAGAAATTCAAAATGCTTCTTGAGGCCTGGCCTCCAGCCCTGCCCAGCAATGAGTTCTGACACATCTTATGGCTAAAGCAAGCGGCCCAGACCGAGGTGGGGCATAGCGACAGGTCCCAACGGGAGAAGCTGCAGAGAACTGCCACCACTTTTTGTGATCCTTGTTGGCACGTGATCCTGAAGTGACCCAGGGCCATTCTGTAACGGGACTACTATGAAGGATATTTAAGACCTTGAAGGGAAAGGAGAAAGATACAAATATTTCTAAGGAGGAGCGAGAGCCATCAGTACGGGCTCCCTTTCAAGGCAGTTTCCCGGGCGCTCGCGCTGTCGTGGGGGAGACTACCACTAACCTAACCAGAGCCCATAGAAGCGTCTACCTCCAGACCCCCAGGGCTGTAGTTGGCTTTGGTCTGAAACGGTAAATACCGAGATCCCTGGAATGTAATATAGGCCAAAAATAAGGCTTTACATTTACGGTCCCTTGATTTTTGACGAGGGCGCTGAGACCATCGAGCGGGGAGAGGGCAGTCTTTTCGACAGGTGGTGTCTGGAAGCCACACACCCAGCAACTGGAGCCCCACACGCAGAAGGATGAACTCGATGCCTGCCTTACGCTGTGCCCAAAGGTCAACACAAAATGAGCAATGAACTCACTCCACCCTTGTGTATTTATTTTGCTGAGGTTGCCATTTTGGGAGGACTTCTCTCATCCTCAAACCAGAAAAAAAAAAACAAAAAACAACCAAAAAACTTAAAGAGAAAAAAATCTTAAAAAACAAACAAACAAACAAAAAACACCTCCCCCCCCCCAAATTGGTCTGTTTTTAGCTGGGGAACACTTTAAACACTTAATTGCTGTTGTTTGCTTTGACGCCTGAGGAAGCTTAGGGGCTGGATTTTGCAATTTTCTTTGAGTAATTTTTGAATCTTTGGGGCAGGGGTTCTCAAAGTGTGAATTATCCGAGGACTGAAACATGTAAATGCGCTGCTTGTGCATTTTCCTTCCAATATGACCTTTCAGCAGGTCCAGGGAGGGGCCCGCAATGGGCACGTCGGTTAGACAGTGGGTGACTCAAGGCGGGTGGTAAGGGGCGGCCCTCAGAGACACCCCCATGACATGCCCTGTCGTATTTTGACCCCCCCAGGTTTAGCTCACCTGTTGTCATGCTTCCACCCCCCAGATGTGCATGCGTATGATTGCTTATAATGTATTATTTTCATTTTAAGTCTATATTTTTTGGGAAAGGAGGATGTAAAGTCATCACTTAGTAAAGGGAATTTTCATGGCATGTTCGGGTTTTCAAAGTGCTTTTACACGTATTATTTTCCCTACTGCGACCCTCGCCCCCCAACAGCCTCCCAAATCCTGCATCAGTGACTTCATTTAACAGATATGCCAAAAGCAGACTTACAGAAATAGCTTGTATAGAAGCACATACTGACTTAAGGAAATCTGAAAGGACCGTACATGCAGCATTTACAGGGCGGGCGTTTGTTTATGATGCTGCAAGGACAAGGACGCAGGCATTTGCATAAATGGGTTGGGTTTCCACCGTAGAAGTGATTTTTCTAAGAGTTTACCCAGGAGCAAGAGCCGCTGAGATCAGCATCGGTGTCAGGCCTTGAGCCGGTCGTTGGTGTGGCATCTCCTGGTCCGACTCCATCTCAGCCCGTTTCTGGCATCGGAAACCACATCGGGTGTCCCCTCCCCCACTATCGGGCTCCAACCAAACACCAGGGTGTTGAATATTCATGGCCAACCGTGCACTCTCGTCTGTGGTGAGAGAGCCCGCTCCTACCCAGGCAGGCCCTTGGAGAGGCAGAGCTCCGAGGCCCAGATGGCATGGTTGCGGGTGCAGTACCCGGGCATGGCGCATGACAGACTGCTAGAAAGCAGCAAAGTGTGGTGGGAAAATCTAGACAGCCCGGGTCTAAACTCCAGGTTGTTTTCTCACAGCCTGTCTGTTCTGGTATGTCATTTATTTATTTGCTTGTTTATTTGTTTTGTTTTTCAGATTCCACATATAAGTGAAATCATATGGTCTTTCTTGGATATTTCGCTTAACATAATGCCCTCTTGGTCCATCCATGTTGTACATGGGAAGATTTTGTTCTTTATTATAGTTGAGTAATATTTCATGATGCATATGTACCACAACGAGGTGTAGGTTATAACATTGGGATATTAGAGAAGGATTGTCCAAAGTCAGCCAGGGAAGTGAATTTGTGGCCCCATCACTCTGGGACCTGAGCTTGGTGGCCATGTTCCAGGTTCAAAGTTAACCATATCATAGTTATTCTTGAAGCCCCTCGAGGGGTTTCAAGCTGGGTACTATTCCTATGTTCATATGAAGGTAGGCGAAGGCACAGAGTAGTGACGTCACTCACTGAATTCAGCACCTGGAAGAAGACAGAGATGCACCTGGCTGATCAGCTCCGGAGCGCCCAGGCCTGACGGCGGTGCCGTGGGCCCTGCGGCCCTGCACCTGTGCTTCTTCCCCAGCCCGACCCCACAGGCAGATCGCAATGGCTGTTAGGACCCAGACAGACAACCCTTTTCAAACAGACCACTTTGCTCTTTGTGGGAGCTCTGCAGGGCCGAAAGAAGAGAGGTCATCCACGGAAACCCAGCCAAAGCGTAAATGGAAGGCTGCACCCCCTCCGTCGCCCTCCTTCTCCGGGCCTGCCACCGGGAGGCTGAGTGCAAAGCAAAGGCAAGCACGTGCCGCGTGACCCCCTGCACCCGGATGCGAGGTCAGATGCTGCGGAGAACGTGGTAAACCAGGCCTCTCCATTAAAGCCAATATCATTAAACATACGTTCAAGGTAACTGAGTGTTTCGACCCCAGCGAGCATTTCGACCGCAATGGAGATTCATTTTCCTTCTCCAAGGGTGGAGGAAGCAGGGGACTTCTTTTCCCAGACAGAAGCCACAGTTATGGATATTTATTTCTCAGTGATAAAGCTTGTATTAATAAATAAGTATGTATATAACCACAAATCCGACTAATATTTTGGCACACTTACTATGTTTTTGGGCTGTGTGTGTACATATTCACATGTGTGTACGTAGGACACCTCTGAGATTCATTCCTCGTCACCCCTTTTGAATCGTCATCTTGACTCCCCAAACCCTTATCTTATTACAGGACCCACCTTTGTGGTGGAAGGTTACCCCGCCCTCTGGAAGGTTTAGCATCCATGATCTGTCTCAAAATAAGCCGATGCCAGTCATATCCAGGGAATGTGGAGAAATGAGGTGCAGTCTTACTGAGAAAGCCTGGAACAGTCTGGGTATGGAAAGGCTTTGGTTGAAGGGGTGGCTGCCAGGTGTTCTGGTTCAATGGGAAAGAAAGACTGTGGAAGGGGAGAGGGAAAGAGTGACAAAGGAAAAAGAGAAGGAAGGAAAGAAAGAAGTTAGGTAGGTGGAGGAGAAAAGAGCAGAGAACAAACAGGGGCAAAGGGTAGAAGAAAGAGGACAAAAACCTTCCGTTTGAGGGTCCTGTTCTCCAGTCATTGCTGAAATGTGTTAGTATTTACTAGCCTTCCTGTCTTCAGCTCCGTGAGCTATCCTGCTCTCTTTATCACCAGTTCCCCATTGTGCTTCATTTAACTTAGTTGGGTGGTCAGTGCTACTTCAGCAATATGATCCCCAAACAGCAATCCAGCTAACCCTTATCTAACACAAACTATGTGCCGCACCCTGCGGGAGGCACTGCGGGTTCCCCACGCTCAGACCTTACTCCCGGAGCTTCCCAGTCTGGAGGAGGTGATGCTTGCTTTAGGGTATCGGCCCAGTGTTTGCTAAAGGCAGCTCTGTGGAACAACCTCTAAGGAGTGGGAATAAACTCTTTAGAGGGGCGAGGGTCTGGGGGCTCTTCCCAGAGAAGCTCTTGTTCCCACTGTGTCCTGGAGGACGAGCACCATACAGCTGGAGGCACCTGAACAGGTGAGCAGGCTTCGGCTTGGCTCTGTGGGAGGAATCACGGATTCTGAATTGATTAGGACAGGAGGAGAGACTGCAAGGGAAGATGGGGACAGAGTAGGAGGGACCTTCTAGTTCATCTTGAAGACTTTGGGCTTTAACTTGGTAAGGGTAGTAAGCGAGTCCTATTGCAGAAGGTGACATTGGTATCCCCCTGAATTCCAGAGCAGGCATCTCTGGGGAAAGGGAAACCCACATACAGAAGAATAGGTTATATAGTCTTTTCCATTCCTCACTCTGATTATTTTCTCATTTGAATGTTTCTCCATAAGATCTTCCTTGAAATACCTAATAGGCATATGCTATTCCATTTCCTGCACTTGAACACATTTTGATAAACCCCAAAGCTTCGAATTGAATGATTCCTTATATTTTTCACATAGGTATCAACAGGAGAAAAAGCAAGTGAGTTTGAGACTCTGAAGCAGCTGCTGTAATAATAAACAAGGAATAAATAGTAATGCAAAATCGCGGCGGCGACAGCCGTGGCTGACAGGGGTGAGGGCCTGCTGTGGGCCGGGACCACGCAGGGTGCCTTCCAGGCGTGCAGATACCCTGCAGAGCTGACGGAGGTGGCTGCGTGAGCGCGGGGAGAGGACAGAGCCTGCCCGCATGCAAATCCTGGCTCTGCCACTTGTTGGCTGTGCACCTTGCACGTGTCACAGGTAATCGGGACGGGCACGGTAATCTCCTTGTGGCCATTGTGAGGATTCAGTGCAAGGGTTCAAGTTCAGTGCGGGGACACTCTAAGCGCTCAAGAACCTACACTGCAAGTGTAGGTTTTTTTTCGTTCTTTGAAATTAAGAAACCGGGAGATAGATGATAGATAGATACGTAGATGATTGATTGATCGAGAGATGTTGTTAATATATTTAAAAATATGTGTCACAGCCATATTCCAATGCAACTCAAATTCTATCCGTTTCTTTTGCTGTCCAATCCAGTGTGTTTGTGTGACATAAAGTGTGAGTTTCAGACCACCTGAAGTTACGGGGAAAGCTGACAAGGACTCTTGCTGACTGGATTCAAGTCGCAAAGTGCTCTCTCTGAGTTATTGACCGCACTTAGTGGGAACAGATGGCCTTTGTAACATCGTCTGTATTTTAATTTATCACTCAGTAAATGACATGCTGGTGGGAAAATAAAATAAACTTTAAAGCCTGCTGCCCATGTTAGTATTTTAGCTACTTTTCCTCATTCCTTTCGTGAAGTCATTTCATAAAGCGTTGTGAACGCTAACACATATACACACAATTTTGTATTTTTGGTTCTGTTTTCATTCTTTAGTAACTATGTTAAAAGTTTATTTGACATTTTATAAACAATATTTTACATCTCTGCTCATTACTCCTTCGAATGGATGCTAATTTACTTAAATATTTCCTTGTGCTGGATAATTCTACTCCTTCCCAACAGTAGTGGATTTGGATAGATGTGCATTGATGTCATTAACAATAAAAGAAAAATTGTTGCAGAGCTGCCCTGTTAAATCAACCAACACACAAACTCTCCCAGGCCTGGTATCACAGCACGAGCACTTGTCTGCTGTGGTGACAAGTCAGACGCAAGTACAAAGGCCACGGAAATCCTAACAGAGGGGCGAGCCCAGGAGGCTCCACGGCCAGACAAGGGGAGGCTCGGAATCCACCACCTCCCCGCTGGTGGCTTTGGGCAGCTGTTTGCCTCTCTGAGCATCAGGTGTCTCATCTGTACAATGTGAGCTGGGTGGCATCCGTGCCCAGCGACTGCAGAGACTCAATGGCACACACCACAGGTCACACCACAGGGGGTGTTCTAGGGTTCCAGGGACACATTCACTGAACACCGGATGAGTAACCTTCAACATGAAACCTTGGAAGGTGTAGTTCTCGGTGAGTCTTCTATGGAAACCACGTGATTTTTTTTATGCCCAATACTACTCTCTTCCATGTGACCAAACTGCGATTACAGAATATTTTCCACTAGCATGCAATTGTCTTTACAGAAATTGTCAAGTATCTTTGGTAAAACAAACTCCACTGACGTGTCCCTAACTCTAGAGAACAACAGACTTTCTCGGCGGAATCCCCTCCCCACCAATACTGTGCTACTAAATCATACAGAGGGGGGAAAAGAGAAAGTGGTTCTCCCAGCAAAGCAACTCTGCGTGTGGGTGGTCGACGATGTTTACCGAGCATGGATTTGTGGCTGACGAGAAAATTCTTATTTCCTGAAAGGTGGAGCGCATGAGGCTGATTACGGAAATAAGTTGTACTGCCTGATGGAAGAAAAACAAAACAAAACATAAAAACCAACGAGGAACTTTCTAATTTACCCCTGCCCCGCAAACAAGGGGCAGGCAGACTGAACGCGGCCGGCGACCCTGGGTTCTGCGGAAGCAGGAGGCGGCACCCACGCTGAAATCGCGAACGCCGGACGGAACACCAGATGTGCTTCCTGCCACGGGAGGCAGCTTCGGTTGCTCTTGCGCCTCTCTAAGCTGACGACGACGTGTATAAACAGGAGCCGAAATGTGGCTCTTTGGGGACGCCCAGGCCCTCCCCCCTCCTCCCCTCCCTCTACCTGAGGAGGAGGCTGGACAGCACAGGCCTGAACCAGCAGCACAGGCCTACTTTTTGTGGACTTTGCCTCTAAGTTTTGAGCCGTGAGGCAAAATCAACAATGATCATTTTTCCCTCCAGGAAAACAATGAGCTCCCTAAAGCTGCCTGTGATCGGAAACTCTTTACACAAGGAACAGGGTAATCCCTCAGTGTCTTCATCCCATCCGTCAGAGGCTGCGACGTACCCTGGGGACATGTGTCCCCACCCTGGGCTCCCACCAGCACCCACAGGAGCTGTTCCAGGGTCCCAGGGATGGGCTCTGAAGACAGGCAGAGTGGAGCACGGGGAGAGCCCTAGGAAGGAGGCCTGGGGTCTGTCCGCTCCTGGCCGGCTTGTCCAGAACACACCTTCATCCCCACGAGACTGGGTGTCCTGTCCACAAGCGTCAAGCATGGGAACTTCCTCTCTGCCCACTGGGAGGGCTCAGCAGGATCAGGCTGCACGGCAGGGCAGCTTTTCAACTGCGGAACGAAAGCTCGGTGCTGTCCAGCCCAAGGACGTGGCCGGTGTTCCCGGGGAGCTCTCTCTTGCCGTGTGAGTTGACTGTCGCATTAGGAACTGATCTAATCATTCACAAAGGACCCAGGGAACACCTGCTGGACGACTGACAATCAGCTGTTAGCCTGTTTGGAAACCTGTCTTTACTATTCCGGGGGCTTTGAGTCCCATCCTAGAACCTTTCCTACTTAAGTTTCAAGCCTCTACCCTGCGGTCTCCATTTCTTGGCGGGGCCACTAAACCGATTGATGGGTGTGAACTCGCTGAGCTCTGGGTTTGGGGCACAGCAAAATGCTTGAACAATAGCCAGGGGAACTCAGTCTGAAGGTCTGATCTGACACCTCCCTTCACGGGAGAAGATTCTGGAGGCCACATGCAGGCCTGGACAGGAAGGGGAGGGTGACAGAGGTGGTCCTTGATGACGGCCTTTTAATGAGGCTTTGAGTGTTTTCCACGCATTCACTTAATTAATCTGAACCACCCAGCCGAGGAGGTTTGCGCAGCCCCACCGATGAGGGAGCAAAATAAGAGAAGTCACAAACTTGGTGGAGGCTGCGGAGCAACAGGAAGTGGGTGCAGCTGGGCTGAGAACTCACGTGGATCTCGCCTCAGAGCCGTGCACCTTCTGCCTAAGCAAGTGCACAAAGCAGACACGGGATGAAACCTTTGCCTCCCCCGCCAGGCCGGTTCTCAGCGCAAGAAGACTGCGAGTGAGTCAGACCTCCAGGCTGAAATCTTCGCTTCACCATTGACTCCTTCTGTGACTCAGTTCTTATTTATAAGATGGGGATAATACTACCATTATGTTTCATGGCTTATTATGTGGCAGATGCTGTTCTAAGTGCTTACAAGTATTGACTCATTGAATCCCCACCAGAACTCTAGGAGGTTAAGTACTGTTATTATCCCTGACATACGGAGAAGGAAGCTGAGTCACGGAAAGTTTGCAAGTAAGTTGCCTTCAGACCCAGCAGTCCATGGCAGGGCTTGGCCAACCCATCCAGGTGGGCATCCCAGCGGCCGGTCTCAACCCCATGCCAGCTGCCCCCGTGTGCGGCGACCACTGTGGGCAGGAGAGAATGGTATGACACCTGAGACTCCCTAGAACAACGCCTGGCCCGTAGAGTCATTCAAGAAACGTGAGCAGTTATACTTAGTATTATTATTACTAGTGTGGTTGTTCGGCACGCAACGGCTAACGCTTAGGAAGCTCAGAGCGATTCAACAAAAGGAGTTCTGGAAAGTGGCCCCTGGGGTGCTGACTTCCAGGGAGAGAAGAGACGCGGTGACCTGCAGCCATGAAGGGCGTGTCCAGGGGTGAGGCTGAGACTCTCTTCTGAATCTTTCACTGAACCATTTCTAACGATTCTGGAAAAGGATGTTGGTAATTCCGTTCCCAGCCCTTTGGCAGAAGGGAGTAAGGCTGGCAGCTGTGACTCTTAAAAAGGAAGAAAAATAGAAATCTGACTACATAATCCCAGGTAATCCCAGCGAGCATAAAACGGATCAGTGTTTAAAGAAACAAGGATGCTGCCTGGCTGCCCTCTCATGAGCCCAGGTATTTATAATAGTTTCCCCTCAAAATGTGTTAAATCAAATTATTCCTTACGTCTGCTTAAAAAGTCAAAGGATATAAGAATTTATGATAAAAAGGAGTCCCTGGGCCCCATCCACACTTGCAGCCTAATACTACAAGGATAAATTTCTTTACTTTTTTCTATTACTAGGTCTTTGATATCATATGGTTTTATACACTTAGTTCTCATTTTCTAAGCTCAGATTTTATTTACCGATTTTCTACTATAATGAAAGTTTCATTCACCCAGATTCATGGATATCACTTTCTACCAAATTTGTCATTAATTCAGTTGATTTCATTATTCATTTTAGTTTGCTGTTTTGGCTCACCTATTGGTTACCTGTGTGATTGCAGTGATATTAATGCATCGTTCCATTTCTTATTCCATCAATTTGGTGATATAATGAGAGGGTTTCCTCCCTTGCCACCCCTCCCCCACCCCTCCCCCACACCTCCCCTTTCCCGTCAGGCACACCACGCCCCTCACCTGGCCCAGGTGGGACACGTGGCCTCTGCTCGGCCATTGCACCTGTCCCTGCCATGTGTTCTCTCTGGTTGAGCTTCTCAGTGAAAACCCCATAAACCGCTCTTCCATTACTATGAAACACCTTCAACCCGCCACCCTCGAGGCCCCGGGCCCGGAGTCTTCTCCAGGTGTGCTGCAGGAGGCCCTCACCCCGGTTTGTCTTTTCTTTCCGGGAACCTTGGATCGCAGGGCCTGCACCCCACACAGTGGCCTTCGTTCCTGCCTCGCTTATTTAGCCTGAGTTGTCTTCAAGGCGCTTCCTCCTGTGGGGGGTTGGGAAGAGAACATTTTGAGGCTCTGAAGGTAACATCGACAACAAACACAAAACAAAATAAAACGCGTTTGTTATGCTTTCACAACTGATCGATAGTGTGGCCAAGTGTAAAATTCTGATTACAAAATCACTTCCCCCAAATCTTGGAACCTGATGTTCACTGTCCTTTAGTGTCTACTGGTGATTGTCAGAGACTGAAGCTGGTGAAATCTGTTTTTGCCAGGTAATCGTATTTTATATTTTTCTGTTTGTTATATTTTAGAATCTTCATCTTAGGAGTTGTGACATTTACAGATAGAGACAGGTGGATTGGGGACAGATTGAATCTCCTTACCTGAGGAATAATGATGACAAGAAGGATGTCACCTGAGGCGACTGCCTAGCCTCTTCTTCATCGCCAGTAAAATTTGAAGATTGGATTGAAGACATAAAAGCATAAAAAACAAATCTCGGACGGCATCAAGAAAGCATCTGAGTGATCACATGGCAGTTCAAAGTGTCAGGATGGATTTAAATCCGTTGAGTCGCCTCCAACACGTGGCTGTGTGAGAAGAAACAGAGCATCCACGAGGTTTGGGAAGCAACTGCATATACGATTTCAATTATTTTCGGTTTCCCACGACTGTCTCCAAACTCATGATCTGTCATCCTGATGCCTGCGAGAGGAAGCAAGTATGGGAAGGGCATGCCCCCTCTCTCCTCTGCCCCTTCTCCCTTCTCTCCCTCAACATTTCCTCCCTTCTCGCTGGCACTGGTTTTTCTCTCTTTCATTGTTAACAGATTTTGATCCCTGGTTTCTCCTCTTGTCCTCCCTTCCACCAATGTACTGTGGGTGTAGAGTGAGCACAATCCACCCCTTTGCCGAGGTTAGAGTCTCACAGGCAACGTGAGCCTGAGACTCACCACGTCATGAGAAGTGAGAAGTCTGAGATAGCGTGAGGATGTGTCCCGGGGCCGTCTGCTGCCTGGCTGGTGGGGAAGCGGGCTAGTCCACTTCTTCACGTCAGGAATCTCGAATGGAGCCTGGGCCAGCGAGTTGGATGCACTGTCTTCTCAGACATTCTCCCTGGAGAATTTCTTCATATTTGTTCTTGGAACATCAAAGTTAATGTCTCCCCACTAAAAATCTGAATTCTCAGAAAAGACTATCTTATTGTCGGAAACCCCAGTAATTATCTCAGAGTCAGCACATATGAGGTGCTCAGGAAATGGTGGCTAATTCTTAAATATAGGTAACACAAGGTAATGAACATTTTTCCCTTGAAAGCCGTCTAGTCCAAATCCACCTCCCCAAATCCTGTTTTACGAGAGAGATGGCTGAGGCTTACAGTAGTTATTTTATGTATTTTCTAATTTTATTTGACGAGCACATGTATGTTCTATAATGAGAAAAATAAGCATAGCATTTTAAATATTATTACAAAGCCGAAGCCTCATGAAGTGGAACATGTCGTTGTAGAATGGACCCCCCTACCAGACGACGTGCCACTTTACGTGATTGGTGGGGTCCCATCCAGTTCAGCTGACCTCTTCCACAAGCCTAACCATGGTACCTCTCACCTGAAGGCACCTGGCAAATATCCGAAGGGTGGAGCATGTGGGTGAAAGAAGGAAGGGTCGAGAAGGGGCAGACGCTGTGCCCTGGTTGGAGGCACACGTCCCCCTGCGCATGCTGGGGTGTCAGAGTGCTTGGCGGAGCAACGGCCGGTGGTGGGTGGTGGGAAAGAGGTGAGGATCGCACCATGCTGCTTAAACACCCTGGAGTGATGGCCCGTGAAAGTTCCTTATCCTTCCACAGCGTGCGAGACTAGAGCTTCCCGCACTTTACCCAGGAAACTGTGGGAGTTTAACAACACGGGTAGCATTTTCTACACGAAGGGAAATATTTTCATATTTGAAAAAATTTTTTTTGTTAATCTTTTTGTTGTTGTTGTTATTCTCCAGGCTGTCTGTATCCAATTCTCTGACTTAAAGTTATGCCAAATTCTTCTCGGAAGCTGGTTGGAAGGACAACCTCGTTACAGGGATAAGCAGGCTCGGGCAGAAGTGGCAGGGCTGTGACGTGATGGCAGCGGTGCAAGTAGGGAGGACCGCCATGAGGTGCTGCACGTCACTCGTGCGGCGAGAGAAGGCTGGACGATGCAGCTGGCTCCCCGCCAGGGTGGATCCTAAGCCATTCGTACATATAGAAACGGTCCTTGACTGTGCAAGGGCGAGTTCAGTGCCAGACATTTAGAATTTGAAGTGCTGCCCCAAAGCCCTGGGCGCTGCCTAGCGGAACAGGACAGAAGGGAAGAATGCACGAGTGTGGAGAGCCGGAGAGAGACCCTGGCCGGGGAGTGAAAATCGCCAGTCCTGGGTACACGTGCTGTGGTTGATGTTCTCGGTTTGGAAGAAGTTACATGGAAGGGGAGGTCTGGGATTTATGGGTCTTTTTTTTTTTCCTGACAAAGAAATGGAAGAAGCTGGAGATGTGTGTCACACACGTAGAACTGTGGTTCTGAAGCAAGAAAGCTGTCAGCAGGGTTTGGGTCTTGTCCGTCCGCAGAGAGCGGTTGGCACCAGGAGCTGGAACGAGAAGGTCTGCAAGAGCAGGAGGAATGCGCTGTGACCGCGACGAGGGTCTGGAGCCTGAGGGTGGAGCTGAGGGCCGGGGATGGCTGCTCCACCCCTGTGGCCCAGGTTAATTAGGTTAGGGAGGGTGGGGAGAACCTAGGGCCACACCGCAGACAGACTTAAAAGCTAAAGTGCTTGCCAGATGTCAACAGCCTATTGTAGACAATTAGGAGACTGTCTTTCTCTCTCTCTCCCAGGACCCCTAACACAAACTGTCTGAACCACAACAGTTGAGTCTGAGCGTATCAAACAAGCAGAGCAAAGAGGGACCCCATGAAATAACTGTGGTTAGTGGCTTTTTGGGCTGCGGATAGTGTGTGGGGGGGAGGGGCAGGGCTGCCCAAGAGAAAGAAACTCACTTCTAATCAATGTGCTAATCCAGGACGTAAAGCCTCCTTTCTCTCTCTCCCTTATTTAATTTCCCCAGGTTCAGTCCTCACCGCCACCCCCGCCCCCCAATTCTGCCCCCTTCCCATACCAGTTGAATGGAAATTTGCTCCAGTTTTTTTAAAATACAGATATATCAAAAAAACAGACACTGATCTTCAAAGAAGCCTACCATTCCACTGGCGATGGAATGTTTATAGCCACAATTGGCTTGGTTCTGATAAAATGCACATGCCCTCTTACTCCATTTGGTTTCGTGTCTCAGGCCAGGCTTTCTCCACGCATGCGTCTGCAGCTTTCGCAGGCAGCGAGGATGGGGGGAGGGGGGGAGAGAGCGAGAAGCTTCTCGGAGCTGCGGCTGCATCTGTCTATCTCTGTGTGTTCCGGCTCAGAAGCCCTCCCATGTAGCGGAAGGGACCACTGATCGGGACTCAGGATGACTGGCAAGGGGGACACCCCAAACACTCCCTTATGTCCTACCCAGAGGATCCTCAGTCTCCGCAGACCCAGTGGAAGCTGAGCTATCATCTCCACAGTTCTTTTAAAGAGGTTGTATGATGGAGGTAGGCGAGCCTGACAGCCAGAAAGGCGTGGGTTTAAATGTCAGCTTAGTCACTCTCCTGCGGGGTGACCTCGAACAAAACTTTCTCTGAATTGGTTTCCCCCTCTAACTCCCGGGGGCATCTCCCCGGCAGGATTGTTGAGAGATGAAGAGGACCAGAGCCAGGCCAGCACAGCAGAAGGGCCCAGGGACGGAGCAGCAAGCAGAGGGTTCGTGGGAGTGGAGCCAGGAAGGGGGGTGACAGGCACCCCCACAGGCATGAGACAGCAGCATTGCTTGCAGGAGAAGTTTGGGGTGCCTGGATGTTCAGTACTAGGATGGAGCAACGGGGAATAAGGCCGGCAGATCAAGAGGTCAGGTTTTAAACCATGCGGAGGAACCCGGACTGTTCCCTGCAGGCGGTGGGCGGGCCTTGCGGGGTCTAAGCAGAGGGGCCGTGGCGGCTAGACTGTGTTCTGGGGAAGTGGCCGTTCGCAGCAAGGCAGGGGTCAGAGGGAGAAGGACAGGAGTCAGAGCCCAGCGGCGTTCCTCCGTGCAGAGCGTAGACTCGCACTGCTGCTGCTTCGGCAGGACACGCCGCCCCGTGGGTGCGGGGGGCAGCCCGGCCTGTGGAACCCCGGCTGGCCGCCTTCTAGTCTCGGTGCCTCGGTGGGCTTCTCTGTGAGATGCGGACGGTAATAGTGTGGACTCCTCACATGGACATTGCAAGGCCTGAATGAGCTTTAGATACAGAAAACGCTGAAATAACCAAACACTTAAAAATGGAAATGGCATATGTTTGCTCAATATTATAACTGGATAAAGTTTCAGGCCACTCGAGGATCTGGCTAAGCACTTTGTATACATCACCCCACCGAATCTTTACATTTTCCCTGTAAGACCGTTCTCCTTCGTGGCTTTCTCTCTTTATAAAAATTAAAGCTCGGAGAAATCGAGTGATCAGCTGCAAATATGGAAGAGCTGGGGTATAAGCCAGGGTTGCTTCCAAAACCAGGGTTCTGAACCTCTTCTTACTGAACGAGAAAGATCAGGGCTGGCAGCCTGGGACCTTGCGCCTTGAGGTGGGCGGAGTCTAGAAAACAGCCAATGGGGATACTGCTGATGGGACAGCCTGGCTTTGGTGCTTTCCAAAGACTTTCTTCCCCTCCACGCCATCCCTGTGCAGTATGTGTGTGTGTTGGGGTGGGAGTCATGTACCAGGTCGGCTCCGGCCAGAGCGAACAGCCCTCATGGTTTTGAGAAACTTTTAAATGAAGCTTGGCTTTTGGGCAGATCCATCAACCAAAGAGCAGATTTCCACATTTTGGCTCTTGGCGAAGGTCTCTGTCTTCTCTCCCTCCCTCCTCTCAGCTATATTTGGTGGAAGTTAAATCTGATAAAGAGGAGCTCTATTTAAAACCAGTCAGGCTCTATTTCCAAAGATTTGTGTGATTTTTATCTGAAAAGGTAATTTGTAATTATAATTGGAAGTTTCTCTGCAAGCAAGACCCTGGCACCAGCTTCCCGTGCCCACAGAAGAAAGTGATAAAATGGTGCATTCTGGGAGAGACTCCCACCCAACCACCGACAGACCCGAGGCCCCGCACATCGCCCAGCCACCTCCTGACCACTTCCAATGCTCGCAGCTCGCTGCTGTCGGGGATCCTGACCTGAGACATTCCGGCTGTTGGAAGGCTGTTTGTCGCATGGCAGACTCCAGAGCCCTTTACTGAACCTAATTCGTTCCCGAAGCTCTGCTCTGTCTTTCTTTCCCAGGAGAGCTCTTCTGGGGCTGCAGACATTGCTCTGTGTTCTGCTTGGACCTTTCCTTCCTCGGGTTGACATTCTGGGTCTGTTTAGTCATTCCCGAAAAGGGCATGATTTCCATATCCCTTTGGGTAAAGCTGTGCTCCGGAGCTAAGTCAGGGGCGCCCGGATGGCACTGCTACTGTGAAACTATGAGCCGGGCTTGTTATCAGATGGTTTCCAGTGTAATTGGTGTTCGACGTGAGCTTGCTGGGAGGAGGCTGCGGGAGCTGTTGCTTTATTGACATTTGCGATCCTTCCCCAGGTCTTCATTGCACTTGGAAGAAGGGTCAGACTCCTCCTCCTCACTCCCAGAGCCGACAAGGTCGCAGCCCCGGCCCTCACCCCCTGCTCATCACACCGCGCTGTCCCCTTGCCCTCTCTGCCCCAGCCACACTGGCCTGGTTTTGCTCCTTGACTGTGCCAAGCTTACCCTGTAGGGTCTTGCCTAGCACTGTTCCCTCTGCTGGAGCGATCTCGCCCCACGCCTGTGCAGGGAGGACGCCCACTTGTCTGCAGGTCTCAGCTCCTTCCTTCACCTCTCTCTCTCGAACATGCTCCCTGCTGCCTCCCTCCCTCTAGCTCAGCACCTCACTGCGTTTCCTCAGAGCCAGTATCAAGACTAAAATCACCTGCTTTAGTCATTTGTTTTCTTACTCAGTCCGCTTTTCCCAATGCGGCCCAGAGGACCCATGAGTGGCGGGTGACGTGCTCCCGTCAACTGGAACGGTGTCTGGCACACGGCGAGACCCAAGGTGCGGGGGGGCATGTGCTGCATGCGTGCCCCTGTGAATGACTGAATGGGCATGTGTGAGGAGGGCTCAGGATGAGTATGTGGAGTGATGGCGTCTTGGATGTTGTAAAATGCTTGAGAGATGGACTGTAATCCATGATACTTACCCCACAGGTAATGAATCTGTGTCCAGTGAGGACAGTTGACATACTCCGTATTGCGCTGTATGTTCACGTAGAAACTGGCACAAGAATCCAGCTATCTAATAGGAATGACACTTCTTTTTTTGCAATGACCAGCAAAATGCATCAGCATCCATTAAAAACTGAAAGCATCCAATGAATACGGTGCCCAGGAGAGAAGACAGAAGTTGCTCCGTTCGTGTTTTCTAAGGTGGCCCTACCGGTGCAGGGAAGATTTGCATGGACCGTGGACAGGCAAAACACACAACACGGCTCAGCAGACTGGATGCAGGGAAAAGCATCGAACCGGAGGGGTGGGGAGCTAAGTGGGGGCCGGCCTTGCCTGTCCAGATAAAGGCCTTGGATCTCAGCTCCTGCACTGGGTGGTCCTGGAATGGGTGAGTGAGATTTAGGGGGATTCACGTGGCAGGAGCAGACCAGGAAGTTGGACCAGAAAGGAGTGAGTGAATAGACAAAGGGCTGGCCAGAGGTCACTGAGGGTCTCTTTATAAAATTCCGTGAATTCATAACTTTACGACAGTGACCACACCAGGCAGCAGAGGAGGAAGGCACGGCGGTTGAATACTTTTATGGGGCTGCTCCCAGGCTCCCTACAGTGGGTGCTTGGAGTTCATTCACGCCATCTCTACCGCTCTCCAGCTATCTCCTCAATCATGTTCCCAACCAGCTGAGGAAACCGGGGCCACATGGGTGACCTCCCCCCCCCCCCCACAGCTCCTTCTCAACCCCTTGGATGCACCTGGTGACCTAGCAGGGCAGGTGTCTAGGGGTCAGCCAAACTGGCTCTCTAGGAAGCCGCTGTGTCTACCTTGGGCATCACTTTTTTCTCATCTGCATAAAGGGAACGATAGTGATGCCCACCTAGAACTTGTAAAGATTACCCGAGGGTTTGGGTTCAACCACTTATGGAAACAGAAAAGCGCTCAGTACACCTTGCCCCTCTATATTCTTCCATTTTTACATAATCTGAACCTTTTGTTATGCTCTCAACTTTGTGTTTATTTAATTGATTAACTAGAAAAGAATATTGCCAGCAAAGAAGTTTGAAAGTTATGAATTCATGGAATGTTATAAAGAGAAATTTATTATCATTAAGTCTAAAAATTAAAACATGTAGCTGGTGGATACATTTATTGGAGAGGGTTAGGAAATTGTTAAACTTTTTTGAATCAGTTGCCACTTTAAAAACTGGGAGATTTCGCACGGTGAGAGATTTCTGGCCTATCCTGAAGCGTCTCAGGGTCCAGTGGGCCAGAGCCTGTGGCGTTGGCCATTCTCTGGAGTGCGGGGTTGCCGCCCACCCTGTCCAGCTGCGTTCGTTTGCTGGGGCTGCCCGGACCAGGCGCTGCACCCTGGACAGTTCAAATGGCACAGGACCCTGTGTCTTGCTTCTGGAGGCTGGAGGTCTGAGGTCAGGGGTGGGCAGGGCTGGCTCCTCCTGAGGCTGAGGGAGAGCCTGATCCATGCTCCTCTCTGAGCTCCCGGGGGTTTGCTGGCCATCGTCGGTGTTCTGTGACGTGTAGAAGCGTCACTTTGGTCTCCACCTTTATCCACACATAGCTCCTGTGTGCTTGTTTCTGTGTGCAAATTCCCCTTTTCACGAGAACTCCAATCTTGATGATCTTATGAAAAGGAGAATTTCTTATGAAAAGGGACAACTCAAGCAACTGTATCTTGATGAATTACATCTGCAATGATGTTTTCCAAATAACGCCACATTCTGAGCTTCTGGGGGTTAGAATTTCAACATGTGGGTTTTAAAGGGACACAATTGAACCCACGACACCAGATGACATCATCTCTACCAGCAGGCTCCTCACACCCATCTGCGAAGTCCACCTGGCCCCTGTCACACTTCAATGGGCAGTCGCCGACTTTCGGTTACACGCCTTCTTTCCATCATTGAGCCCCTGGGCCCAGGCTACAAGGTCTGAAGGGGTTGTAGGTGAAAGTTCACATCAAGTGGCTCCCCCCCAGGTGGCACGGATGGTGACAGGCAAAGGTAGGATGTGCCTTTTCTCTCTCCCAGCCCACGCGTGCCAGCGTCTCCCACTCACAGAGGGAGCCGTGAGAATGTTGCCGTTTGGTGAGGAGTCAGGGAGTTTGGAGGGAGCGCTGGTTTGGCGAAGGGCAGGTGACAAGCTGGGTCTGCGACAGGTGAAGCCTGAGGTTGACATCCTAAGGGAAGTATCCAGGAGGCGCTCATCAGAACGATCATTTGTTTGAAATTCAGGTGCGTGTGTAACTTTTCCCCTGTGGTGAGTTGATAATTAGGAAGCATTGCACATATTCACAGAGCCAAGATTTTAAGGTGAAACAGTTTCTGAGAGTTTTCCTTTAGATGAAGAATGTTTCTTTGTGTGTTACTCTTATGAGCAGCAAGAGCATTTTTTTTTAACCTACCAAAATGCAGCTACATTATATTTTGATAACTTTCTCGATGTGTCAGCTGCCAACAGCACTTTAAATGACAAGAATTAGATTCTCCTCAATAAGGCCGTAATTCCATTAAAAATTGCTGGAGCGCCCCGAGTTCAAGGTCTGAGGGACTGGATCACAGGCTTGCTGTGCAGCCTACAAAATTCTGAAAACCGGAACACGAATTTGCTGTGTTGTGCTGGGGACCTGCCACCCCCTGCGGTCCTAATGAGGAAGGGACGAACCGTTTTTAGGAGATTATTAGGAACCTATATGATTCCTCTTGTTTGGGAATCTCTAGACCTTTTGTGATCAGGTGGGAATTACCGTCGGACTTACAGAAGAGAAAACGGAGGCTTCGAGGGAAGACAAGACCCACCCAAGAATGTGCAAAGAGTGAGTGGCTCCGGTGCCACGTGAGTGCCTTACCACTGGGCCACAGTCTGGAGGCAAGGAGTAGCCGTAGCCTGGGGCCGTGACCACGTGGTTCCAATGTGCCGTACTTTTATGGGGTGTTGGAAATGGCCACACGCTGGCATTCACGAATGGTTTCCCTTGTTAGAATGGAAGTGCTGAGGATCAGGGAAAGGAATGGGTAGAAGGTACAAGTAAAGTATCAGTTATTCAAGAGCTGTCACTGTCCTCCAGGCCGAACACCCCGTCCATGGGCTAGGTTAATGTCACGGTCACGCATTCACATCCCATGTTCCTACTACCATCATCACCACCACCATCGGCATCATCCATTTTAAAGTGGGGGGAACTGAGCCCCCCTTCGTTCCAAATGTGTGTAATTCACGCTCAGCCTACAACTAATTCTCTTTACCGGGCGCTGGGCGCATGCGCGCTCCATTTCTGCGCGGTGCAGCCCGGTGCGTCTCTACACGGGCCCTCATCGTCATGTCCTGGGCAGACGTCAAACGCTCCTCTTCTCTTCCACTCTACGTAGGATTTTAAAAATGGGGAATCTGATGAACAAAACAAACAAGTGAACAACATGGAAACAGACTCGCAGATATGAAGGACAGGCTGATTGCTGTCAGAGGGCCGGGGGGTTATTGGACGGGGTGAAACAGGCAAAGGGAACAAACAAGGCACAAACTCACGGACACAGACCACAGTCTGGTGATCGTCAGAGGGGAGGGGGTGGGGAGGCAGGAGAGGGTAAGGGAGGGACAGAGGGTGACGGAAGGAAACTTGACTGGGGCTGGTGAACACACAGCTCAACGTACAGATGATGTGTTATAGAATTTACACCCAAAACCTGTATGACTGTATTAACAATGTCATCCTAGTAAAGTAAATAAAAGTTAGAAAATAAAATATAATCATTCTTAAACACTCAAAGAATAAAAAATAAAATAATAGGTGGGAAAGGCACAAAATTCGAGTTACCCGTGGTGAAAGACAAATTTAAGAAAAACTTGTCCCAAAATGATGAAAAATGCTTTGGAACTTTTTCTCTGACTCCCCTGAATGAGTCAGACGACTCACCTAAATGACTGAGAGATAAATCAAGCGAACGGATACATACAAAAATTGTAACAAAGCATTTTTAGTCAAGCCCTGCTTTCTAAAAAGTTTTCCGCAGGTTTGCATTCGTGCGGTGTATCAAGCACATAGAAAGTGCACGTACTCATAGCACGGACACAAGTATTTACTTTACGTAGTGCAGCTTTAACACCTGTGAATATTTGATTTTCCTCTGATATTTTTTCTTGAAGGATATAAAATATACATGTTTTGCTCATGGATGCTCTCTTACCCACATTTTCTTTCCTTCCCTGGGAAAATCTTCCCTAGAACTCTGTTATTCTTTTCTGTATTTTTGCTTTTATTGTATGAAACTATCTGTAAACTACATGGAATATTGTGCTGTGTTTCATCTTAAAGTTACATACTTGGAGTCTCCACCATTACCTATGAATGTGTGTCCGGCCCCATCTCTTCCTAGCTTTTGTTCAAATACGTTTTGGACAACGGTCCATGTCAATGCATGACACTTTAATCATCCCCATTGCTAACATGCCACTTACTTATCTGGTTTTCTTTTAAAAGCCTCGTAAGTAGTTGTTTTCTATTACAAGGACCAGTAATTACACACAGGTCTCCCTGTCCATCTGCCAATATTTATTTGGGGAACAAGTGGATCTAGAAGTAGAATTGCAGACCCCTGAGTACATACCGCTTCAAGTCACCCTATTTTTTCCAAATTATGCTCCCCAAAGTTGTGGCAATTTGTATTTCTATTACAGTGCAGGAGATTTCTGTTTTCTTCATGTCCTCGCTGGCATAATATTGTCAAGTTACTTTTAATTGCAAGTTCTTAATGTTGTGAAATAGCAGTACATTGTTTAATGGGGCCACATTAATTTGTATTTTCATGATTGCTAGTGAGTGGAAGTGTATACGTATGTGTGTGTATAAAACAAGTGGCTTATCTTTTTACTCAAAGACACTTATGGTGTCTTTTATATAATGGAAGCCTTTACTTTTAATATAATTACAATGATTCTTTTCAGCTTCTTCAAGAATGATCTATGAATAGAAAACTCATTTAAGTCTATTGAGGTTACCATTATTTTTCTATCAATATTAAGCAATAATTTGACTGAGTACAGAATTCTAGGTTACACAGTTTCCTTGGAATATTTTCTTCTTTCTCCTTCTTCCCCTCCCCTCCTTTTCTTTTTTCTACTTCAACCTAATTGTCATTCTTCGTACAAAATCCATATTTTCCTTTTTGCAAAGTTGTCTAAGTATGGATTTATTTCTCATCTTATTCGAGATTCAGTGTTCTCTCTCAGACTCAGGAATCCTGTGTTATATTACCTTTGTGTTATTTTCATTTACTACATTTTTTAGAATTATTCCCTACCTCCACAAATTCTCTCAAATAAACGTTGGGTGCTCTGTTTCTATAGTCCACAGGCTTAATCTTCCTTTTGTGGTTTCCATCTCGTTTCTACAGGGAGGCGTGTAGGGTGACACCCGAGATCAGGCCTCCAGTTGACCCCTTCCCTTCTGGTTACTGCCAGTCTGCCTTTTAACTTAAGCATATAGAGCCATACAGAGGGCTTTTAAAAATATGTGTATGCGTATGTATGTACGTTACATACATTATAACCATATTTACATACACATATGACTTACACAAACATAAATAAATAATTCTATTTTTATCTCTATTTTAAAACTCCAGGTTAACTCTCTGATTTGACCCAAAGACATCACAGGTGAGAATCTGGCTCCCTCCTCCTCCCGTCTGTGACTCGGTCCACAGCAGGGAGAAGTCTGCGCCCATTACCCACCATCTGTTCACGCATGTGCTCTGGTCTAGAACATACAAGACATTATTTTGGAATCCCTACGCCATACCACTGTGAAAGACAAACTCAACTGAAGCCAAAATTTACTGACAACTTTTCCCATAAAACCACCTTTCTTTGAAATGGACGCATCTTAAAGGGGAGTTGGAGACATTTGGGCGGTTTGCCACCATCAAGAAATAGAAAATTTCCACCTTGACAGGAAGGTCCTGTCTTTCTTCCTAGTGAGCGCCCTGTCCAGTTCCAGCCCGAGGCAAACAGCCCTTTGATCTGTCAGCAGACGTTCCTTTGGCCTCTCCTGGAATTTCATAGAAACGAAATCACATGAGATGGCTCTGTGTGGTGGGCAGCTTCTTTCACTCAGGATAGTGTCTGTGACATTCACTGACGTTGTTAAATGTATCAATGTAGAGGAAAAGACAACTAGGATAAAGTGACCCACAAGAGGGACTGGGAACTGGGAAAGAGTTTTGTTTAGGTTACTTAGAAACTGCAAAACTGTCGGGCTTCGGTTAGGTAGTCGTAACTTCTGCTTGGGCTTCTGTACACCCAGCTCCCGATAAGGACACCTCAGGGCTAGAGTTATTTTCGCATCAGCTTCTGTACCTCTAGCTTTTGCCACGTAGGATAGGGCATCCGGAGAGCAATAAACACCCTGCCCAGCCAAGGTTCGGGGCCCAGAATTTGGAGACTGCCTCCTCTGGGTCCGCGCGTGTAATAAAGCCTCACTCCGTCACCCCAATCGTGCCAGAGTCATTATTTTCCAAATTATTTTCCGTAACATCAAGAATTCACTTAAGGTTATAACTGAGTAACACTTTCCTATATTATTATTTTCTTATCCATTTGCCTGGTGATAGGCATTTGGGTTGGTTTCTGTTTTCATCTATGATGAGTGAAGTTGCTATAGGCATTTTTGTTCAAATTTGTTTGGAGGTATACACCTTTATTCCTACTGGGCAAATACCTAGGATTAGAAATACAGGGTCAAGTCAAGGAACACGTACAAAGGACGAATGGACAAGGACAATGGGGTGGGCGACTGAATGTGGGAGGTGGGGGACAGGTAGGACAGGGGAGAGTAATGGGGGAGAGTGGGGACAACTGTAATTGAACAACAATAATAAAATGAAAGAAGTACAGGGTCCAAAGGTGGAGCTATAATTAAATTAAAAATGTAAACTGCAAAGCTCTCCCAATGAAGTCATGTCTTTTTACGTTCTTATCGCCAGTACAAGAGACGTATGTTTGATATCATCACACACTTCAGTAGCCATTCCCAGTTCCCCTTTGTGTGCGGTGGCCTCTTACTGTGGTTTTAATTGCATTTCCCTGATGCCCAGCGCTGAGAACCTCTCAGATGCCCACTGGCAAAGCTCTTGTCCTCCCTTGTGAAGTGTTTTGCTCGTTTTAAAATCATTTGCTCATTTTAAAAATTAGCTTTTTTTTTCTTTTAATTGTGAGTTGGAAGAATTTATATTCTGAATGGAGGTCCTCAGTGAGTTAAATGTTTTGCGAACATTCTCACTCATGTTCTGAAATGTATCTCTGGATAAGGAGATTTTTAAAAATTACTGAAGTCCAAATTGTTACTATTTTGTGTCGTGCTTCTTATATCTGTGTCCTCTCCAAGAACACTTTCTGTACCCTCAGGTAATGGAGAGTTTCTTTTATGTTTTCATATCTGTAAGCTTGATATTTTTAGCTTTTACATTCAAATAATTTTTTTTTTGCATAGTGTCAAATAAAGGTTGAGGTTTATTTCGTTCCCACGCGAACATCCAGTTTGTTGAAAAGACTTCGCATCCCTCATTTCGTCCCTGTGACATTTTCGCTGGAAATCCAGCGGTCGTATAAAAGTGGGTCTCTCTCAAGTCCTGATTCCGCTTCCCTGATTTATTTGTTCACCCGCATGTCACCATCACAGTCTTGCTTCTGTGGCTGCACAGTAACCCTGACAGTCTGGTGTGGCAAGTCCCCAAGGTTGTTCTGCTTGTCAGGATTGCCTCGGACACTTTGGGTTCTTTGCGTTTCCCCACAGTCTGCTTGTCGGCTTCTCTTTCTCTCTCCAGCTAAAATTCTGATTAAGATCCTGTTGCATTTATGGGGAATCTGTGGGTAAATTCTGGCAGAATTGATATTTTTAGCAATATTGACATTTTGATGCGTCAGTATGGTATAGCTCTGTATTTAACGTTTCTCGGTGATTATTATAGTTATTGGTGTAGAAATATTGTACTTATTTTAAATTCATTGCCAAGTATTTTATGTTATTTTAAATAAAATTTAAATATTTTTTTCTCTAGAATTCATATAAATAAGTGTATATATATATACTGATTTGTTTTCTGACTCTGTAGTTTGTACATGTTTTGTTCATTTGTTCAGTAGATTACTAAGTATTTTCTAAATTAACAGTCAAATTGTCTGAGGAAAAAGACAATGTTACTCTTCCCTTCACAATATTCCTGTCTTTTACTTATTTTTCCAGCCTCACGTATTTGACTAGGACCACTTTTACCTCATTTCTAATGTTAGGGAAAATAATTCGACGTTTCCTCATTTAGTGTGAGGTTAGTTTGGGGTTTTCCACGCAACCCCTTTATCGGATGATGTCAGTGTCCTTCTCTCCTTGTTTTGCTGCAAGTGTTTGTCGTGAATAGATGCTCAATTTTGTCAGGGGCATTTTTTTTCTAACTGTGGTTGATTTTCAAATGTTAAACTTTTTACTCTGGAGATAAACCTCATTTGCTCAGGATGTTTATAATTATTTGATATTTGATTCAATTAACCCTGGTTATCTTTTGTTAATGATTACAAATTTATATTAATGATAAATACTGGTTCATGATTTACTTGTAATATTGGCAAGCTTAATATCAGGGCTTTGCTGGCTCATAAAACCATTTGGAAAATATTCATACTCACACTTTCAGTTCTGTCTCATGTCACTTTTGGTAAACATACTGCCCATTTATTCTAAATTATCCATAATACTTTCTTAATATCTTTTTAAGGTCTGTGGGGTCACTAGTAATATCCTCCAACTCATTTTTAATATTGGTATTTTGTTTTATCTTTCTTTTATTTTTTGGATAAGTTTTGCTAAGTCTATTGATTGCACTAAATAATTTTTCAAAAGCTGTGTGTTTGTTTTTTTATGTTCATTTTTTAATTTACTAATTTATTTTGGGTTTAATTTGATTTTCTTTTTTAACTCTTGAGATGAAGACCTAAATCATAAATTTTATATCTTGCTTATATAATACAATATAGCATACTCTACTATAAGATACATGTTTAAATTATACGTAAATATATTTAATATTTATATAAATATATTTAATATCTATGTAAATATATTTAAATTATATATAATATAAACTTTTATAGCTATATATTTCTATCTATACATTGTTCTAATCACTTCCCATAAATTTTGATGAATTACAGTTTCATTATAATTCAATTCAAATTTTTAAAAAATTTCTCTTGTTATTTTTGTTTTGACACATAAGATTTTAGAAACATATTACTTAATTTATAACTATTAGGGTTTTTCTGGATATCTTACAATTGATTTTTAATTTTATTTTGGTCAAATAATGTATTCATTACTTTGTTCATTTAAAATCAATTTAGATATTTTTGGCCCATTTTATAATATATTTCTGTTAACAGTTCCTGTATACTTTAAAAGAATATAATCCCTACAGTTTTGGGGGTGTAACATGTTATAAAGTTCAATTTAGATTGACATGATTGATATTTTTGTTGAGATCTTTTACGTGTTTACTGATATTTCTGCCTAGTTATTCTGGAACTCATATTTTAAATATCTGCTATTTGGTGGTGAAAAATTTTGTTGTGCTACTGAATTGATTCTTATGAAATGTCCATCTTTTCTCAGGTAAAACTCTTTATTTTAAAGTCTACTTTGTCTGATGTTACGATAACAGCTCCACTTGTCTCATGGTTACTGCTTTGTTGGAATTTTATTTTCTATCCTTTTATTTTGGTTCTCAATACAAATGCACATTTGAACGTAAAATTGATCTGTTGTGGGCAACATACAGTTGGCAGGGCTTTTATGTCCAATATTGAAATCTCAGCCTTGTATTTAGAGTGTTCAGTACATTTCTATTTGGTGGAATTATTAATAAAAGACAATAATGTAACAGTGATTATTTATTTCATTCTTATAATTCTCCAAGGCTAGTTCATTATTTCTTTATTTTGTTATTACTTTAAAAATGTTTGGCCTAATTGGGAATAATTAACAAGTAATGATGAAATGACCCTCAGGATGATAGAGCAAAATATTTCAGATAAAACTAAAATAAAATCACTAAAAACCATTTGTGTATATTCAATTTATTAATGAGCTTAATGGGCTTTACAGTTACTATTATAGGATAGAAGAATAAGTTTTATTCTACGAAAATATTCTTTAAAATGCTTTGTTCTCTGGAAGATTGCGAACAAAATACAAAGCCCCAAAACATCTATTCTTCCCACTGCAATAGGCACAACCGTTCAGAATACAAACTCAAAGCTAAAGTGTGACGATAGGACCTGGACAGTTCCAGCGTTTAAAGTGCCTGTTTGTCTGCTGATTCCACAGCCCTGCTCGTGTCAGAGACGGTTCATACCCACTGCTTCTCTTGACCGCGGCCGCATGTTCCTGCTGCGTGTCTAGTAAGCCTTCCTCGTATCCCAGGGAGGGTAAGTGCTGCATTGTGCAGACGCTGGGTTCAGCTATGTTCCGCTGAGGACTGTTGCTTTCTTTTCTAGCAGGCTGTTGACTGGGCTGGGATGAACCCCCAGCGCGGTTTCCCCCGAGATGGGCGGCAGCTCAGTTGTCCTTCAGTTCTCTTGGGTCTTAGCCGGACCTTGTGGAATGTCCCAATTGTGCGTAGTTGAGCAGTTAGAGAGGGATTTAGACGGGTTCACTGGGGACTCACAGCCTCTATTTTTTTACTTTTCACCATCTTCCCCCTATTATCAGCCATGCTGGCAGTCTCAAAGTCTCCTCTCTTACACGTGAGGCCAGGCAGACAAGGGCTTTCCCTGGCCAGGCTGCCCAGGCTGGACGGCGCTCACGGGCAAACAGTCGCAAGGACGCACACGCAGCCCAGCCCAGTGCGTGCCCTTCAACAACAGCCTTCCCTCCAGCTCTTGCCTGCGTTTATTGGCTCTCCGGTAGCTACAAACGGTTGACTTTTTTCCCTCTGTCAGGTCTTATAGCTGTTATTGTGAACAGTTGGTTCAGCCAAACTATTCTACCTTTAACACACAGCAAAATGTAACCATTCAGTTTTTAGTTCCGAGGACTGTCATTTTTATTCATAGACGTTCTATAGGGTTACCTTTGCAATCCCCTCGTTCATTTATCACAAGTCTCCTTTCCTTTTATGGCTTTGTTCTTCTTAGTGTCTACTTATTTTAAATAAACCTATTTTAAAGGGTTTTCTGGGGTCTCCTACAAGGCAATGGTCCCATCTCCTGCCCCAGTGTGGGCATTAAGTTTCTAGCCATTAAAACTGCCACGCTCATGCCACCCCTGTGCCACGCCCCCCCAAGCTTCAGCTCTAGTTAATGTCTGACTTTGAGTTCTCTCCTTATTTCTAAATCCTGGGATGTTCTCTCCTCTTGAACTGATCTCTGCATGTTGACCTTTTTTTTTTGGTTCTATCTGACTTTGTGCTTTGTTTTCTTAAGGGGAAGGAGATGGCTCCTCACCTGGGTATGAAATAAGGGCCGAAGGGCATGACTGAGCACAATGCAGAAACGGAATATAA
Source organism: Anoura caudifer (assembly GCA_004027475.1). Lineage (NCBI taxonomy): Eukaryota > Metazoa > Chordata > Mammalia > Chiroptera > Phyllostomidae > Anoura > Anoura caudifer. The sequence continues at coordinate 50,030 of PVKU01009138.1, forward strand.
TGACCAACTGCCATGTACTTACGTTAGCAAAACTCAGACAAGTTGTAAGATCGTACATTAATGACACTGACTCTTGAAAGGCAAGCGCCTTTGTCGCCCTGGGGAGTGTCCGTTTTGCTGGTCGCTCCAAACTCAATCTGTCCATCATGCTCAGGCACGGGTTTTCCCAGCTGCGGGCCAGCCCGCTGGGGAATCCGAAGGTGTTTCCCCGCCCCCGCTGACTGGGAATTCCTGTGGCACACGGTTACAGGGAGTCCGATGTCTGTTCCACAAGCCACGTTCCCACTGTTCCGCGGCAGTGGCTGTAAGTCCAAGGCAAGTCACGGAGCTGAGGGGAACCCCGCCCGGTGCCCTTCTGCTCTGTCGGTGCTCGACAATTCCGTGTTTTCAGTTGCTCCCACTGCCTTGGAAGGCTGGGCTAGCGGAATGCTGAAATTCCCAGTAACCCAAAACCTCCGGGCTGCCACGCTTCAAACCCGGGGCTGCGCGTCCAACCGGGAATTCAAAACACTACTTTCACACTTCGCTTCTGACCAAAGGAAATGTAGTATGTTGGCTTTAGCTTTGAATTTCAATCAATATAATTCAAAATATATGAAATCAAAGTGTATTTGCAGAACATCTGACAGAGTCACCGAGGGCCTCGCTTCTTCTCCCCTGTCCTGGCCAAGCTGGTTCCTATTTTGCATGTTTTAAGTCCCTGTTTGAAGTTCATCCATCCGTGGGGCTTGAGTTTTGGCTCGGCTTTCATTCCGTGCCACGTTCTACACTCACTTTTCATTTCACATGAAAACCAGGGGCAGGAGGAGAAATGGGAACTGTGTCAAAAAAAAAAAAAAAAAAAAAAAAAAAAAGGTGGGGACAGGGTCCCGGTCATGACCCAGCAAAAGAAGCCAAATCAGAGTTTTCTGTATCATTTTTGAAATCACACTCTAAGGGACGATGTAGCTATTCACTGGCAGAAATATCATTAATTGAGCATCTACTGTATGGACCATTAGAAGAAACATAAGTTGCAGGCCCTGGGGCTGAGCAAGAGGCAGACAAGTAACCTGCAGTTAGCAGAAAACATACTGCATCTAGAATTCTGGGAGCATGTGACTGCAGAGGCGCTTTGAGAAGGACTTAAGAAAAGACCAAGCATTTCGGTTGGATCTGGAATCAGGAGCAAGACCTTTCCTGGTACTGTAGACAGAGAGGCCCAAAGTGCTCCGGGTGTTATTGTGGGGCTGGACATCAAGTCTGATGACACTGGCTTCCACGTCCCGCTTCCCTCGGGCCTGTTGAGCTCAGGGGGTGGAGCACCTCCCGGTGCTGGTCTGGTCCGCTGAGGGCTGGTTCTAACAGTGATTTCTTCCTTATCCTGAGATCCAAGCCCTATTTCCTATCAGGGTGTAAGGGGATGGGCTCAGAGACACAGAGGGCTGTGACAAAGCACCCGCTGGGTGCTAGGCTCCCAGAGATACCTGGATTCAGCAACCCCCAGAGTAATCTCTAACCAGGTATCCTTGGCAGAAAGGAAACAGAGGAAACAAATACAATCAGTGCGTCTGACTTCAATGGGCTGGTGGTGGTGGAGTTCCATCTTCGAAGGCCTCGTTAGACTCCTGCATGTGCCCTCCTTTGTGGGTTTCCAGGTGGTCATTCTTCACCTCCTGCAGAGCGACCACCATCGCACCTTCCCCTTCCCCATCACCAACGTGTGCGGGGCGCTCAGCGGAGCTTCCCACATGCAGATCTCGTTGCTTCTCACCCCTGACTCCCTCGCAGGCCCGTTGTGCAGAGAAGCAAGCTGAGGTGAGGTGTGGGGATGGTGAGGTGCGGGGATGGCGCGGAGAGGCCAGGCACAGCTCAGTGGTCTAACCCAGGGGCCAGTTTCAGTGTGGGTTCGTCACCGTGGCAGCCTTTCTTCTGGTGGTTTGGGTCATGCTGTTTGAAGACGGCAGTATATCACACTGCAAAATTTCAATGAAAAATGTGCACAGTGAAAACAATGTGTTTCTCCAACACTGACCCCAGTTCCTCAGAACGCCCCCCACGGGACATCGCTGGGACCAGTTTCTTAGGTAACCTTCAGGAGCTAGCCTAGGGGACCACAGTCGAATGTGATCTCTATGACGCTTCAGTCTCGCACAGAGGTTAGTGGTCTGCAGCACAGATGTGCCCTTTACTTCGCACACGTGGCACCGTAGCGGGGGCGCGTCTCCCCGTGCGGGTGGGGCTGCCCCTCCTCTGCGACAGCAGCACTGTTACCAACCAGCCTTATTTAACCAGCACCCCGGTGTCGGACGTTCCGTTGTTTGTAGCTTGTGCGACTGCAGATGGTGTTGTGACGGCTAATTCTGCGCATACGTCCGAGCTCGTCTAAGTGTCTGCGGGACATTCCCTGGCCCTTCTGGCCCCGAGGGATCGAGTCCCATCCGCTCGATTTCTTCCGCATTCCTTTCAGCATTCCATGGGCATCATCTGTCCCTCATGTTCCAACGTTGACTCTTCAGCTAAAACTTTCATCCCCTGGAGGACAAGGGTTTCGCCTTTCCCCGCTGCGGGTGCCTTTTAGTTTTTGCCTGTCTCTGATCAGATCCAGCACCCCATGGGGGGTAAGGTCAGAGCCAGGGCCCACGCAGCTCAGCTGGAGCGCCAGGGCTCTGGGGGCTTGTCATGGCGGCCACAGCTGTTCTTATTGGGAGGAGGGGATCACGCCACAGTCATCCGAGGGGCTCCCAGGCTGAGCACAGCTGCTGAGACCGTGTGCCGTGAATGCAGCCATTGTTTGAGTGAGCCGCAAGGAACACGGCCCGGACAGGCGTGAAGAACAGCTGGGCCGGCCGCTGACCCCTCTCACACATGTGTGGCTGGAGGGCGGCCAGTCCCGGCCGGATCCTGGCCTGAAGTTCTAGAAAGACACGACATGGGTCCTGCTTCTATGAAGGAGCGGGTGGGTGGGGAAGGGCTTGATGCACCCGTCAAATTCGAATCAATTGTTTTCCAACCTTCTAGCAAAGTCTTGGTTAACACAACACTTAGGAAATAGGTGATGTCCTGGAGTTTTTTCCTACATCAGTTTTTGAGCATTTACATTTGGAGTCAGCCTCTCTGGCTGTTTTAGGGTCAGCCAGGGACCCTCCTCCAAACTCATATCACTTCCCTACAGTTGCTCACAGAATCTGTGTCTCCTCACTCTGTCCCCTTTGCCCATTTTCTCCAAGGATGAGATTCCCCCAAGACGTGCTGACCAAATCTCTCTGGGCTGGCTGCCTTCCTCACTGACAGGGCTGGGTGTCCATCAGGCCCTCACTTTGCCGGAATGGAAGAGGGAGCCCTAGCTGCTGCGACAAAGTGCGAACGTTCCGTTCCAGTCCTTCAATTCCTGTGGATGGCAGAGGGAGCACAGCGGGGCGGGGAGAGAGATGGAGGTGGAGAGAGAGCCCTGAAGACGGACGGACGGAGAGACAGAGAGGTGAGGAACTGACAGGTACTCTGAACTCCCTCAGGCTGCGGGAGGGACATCGCATCTGCTTCCTTCTCCCCGCGAGAATGCAGGGGTGCGGTCTCCGTCCACTCACAGGGCCGCTGGGCAACGTGCTCTCCCTGCTCGCCCAGGGAGAAGATGGTGCAGCGAACGCATAGCATCAGCTCTGCCACATTTTGCCACTGTTGGGGGGCCATATGAGAATTTTAAGGGAAAAACAATCGTATCTCGTGCTTTCCCAGGCTCACAGTGAGCCCTTCAAAGGAGCCTCCCTGGCAGACGGGGTGTTCTTAGGCAAGGTCAACTTCTGCACGAGCTTACCTTCTGAACCCATTGATTGTTATGGATGAAAGAGGACTCATTTCAGACAGCGGCCGCCTATGAAACCAGAGCAGCTCTTTTGATTAATGTGGCCAGTTAAGCTAAACAAAGAGATTGGCCATTACTGGGTAAAATCAGTCACTCCAGAAGCCCCAGAGAGACCAGTTCCTGGAATCAAAGCAAATTAAATCCAAATTAATCCCTGTGGTTGGAGGGGGTTGACGGAGAAACTGGGCCCTCACCATGGGAGTAAAAATATGTATTACATTTTGGGAAAGCGAACCAGCAATATTTGTCACTAATTTTAATCATTTCCCCATACTCCCTGCCATAATGATCCCACCTCTACTCCGCGAACCCATCTCTAGAGATCCCACACATATCGGAGGAGAGGAGGGGCCGTGAATACATCTCTCACACCTTTACCGAAGGTACGAAGTGTTAGGAACCAGGTATCTACGTGCAGGAGCAGCTGAGTATATTGCAGGCTAATCGGTTCATGAAAGACTACGCAGAACTTGAAGTTACGAGATCTTTGTATTTCAAAGATTTGTCAGTAATCTTGGGAAATGCTCTCGATATAATAATGAATGGAGAACTGCGCTGATGATCTATTTATTATAGAGTATGATGGCCATGGCACCGTATGCAACATTGTAGCAATTAGAATAACCACAGTAACGAGAGCACTCATGGGACATAGGTCTTTCAGGACTTAATTTCAGCCACATCTAAGAAGTAGGTGGTGATATCCCCATTTGATGGGTGAAGAAGTAGAAGGTCAGGTGTGTGTGGGGGGTCATTGCTGGTCACCCAGCTGCTAAACCGAGATCCACGCTTAGGTCTGCTTCCAAAACCCATGCTCTCAGGGAGCCAGTTCATCTGTGCACATGCATCACTATTCAAAAATACAAAGGGGGAGCGTGAGTATCAGAACTCTAGCGTGCAGTGGCTAACCATGAGGTGGAAATAGCAATAGTTTAGGAGGGTTTTTTTTTTTTGGTTGTTACACTTTTCCTTATTTTTACCAATTTCCTCATCAATCAATACATGTATTGATTTTGCCAGTTGAACAAATGAGCTCATTCACAAATAGTAAACAGATGACTCCGTGCAAGAGGGGAAAGCTGGGGTAGCGCCCCAGCTGAGTAAAAGCATCCGTGGGTCGTGACGTCTGTTTATTTTCTCTCTGCTTACTCATGTTTTGTATTGTCTTGCATATGACTTATCAAATGGAAAAATGGAGACCGAGGAAGCATGTTTACCAGCCTATTTTATTTTTATTTCTTCTGGACAGAGTGGCCAACATGTCTCTCTACATCAGAGAGGCAAGTGCCACACTGGGCCAGTCTCAGAGTAGAAGACGTTTCTGACTCTCCGCAGGGTGACATCAGGACATCGGGCACTTTCGTCATGAAGCTATGATGATTTAAACTGCACGGCTGTGTTTTGGGATGGTGGCTGGGAGCCCAGTCGTGTCCTGCTGCTGTGTGGGCGACGTCAGAGCCAGCGCTGGGTCACGGGGGAGGAAGAGCAGGTCCGACCGTCTCAGTGAGTGGAATTCCTGGAAACCGTGTCCTGTGGTGTCTTGTACCCCTGAAATCAGGTCTCCACTACCAGGGAGTTTTAAGAAATAGAGAGAGAATGCAAAGAGACTGAGGGATATGACAAGATTAGAATTAACTTGCCAGATTGGGTCTGCTGCCTCATCCTTCTAGAAAATGTCTACTTGGGCTCATTGGGATGAAACTTCAGGGCACCGTGAGCTGAGAAGCCAAGGCTGTCTGTGCTGGGACTCATGGTCTCCCGGAGGGGCACCTGGGGGACATTGGTCCCTGTTTCTCTTCCCGTTCCTGTTTTGTCCCAAATATGACTGAGTAGTGGGTCCTGATTCATCTTCCTCTACTTGTTGTTTGTGTTTTATTTTTGGAACACATCTCTGAGAGTAGGTAGAAAAGGATAAATAACCATTCTCACCGACCTCACTACTTTATTTTGGAAATTGAGCACCTCACCTGCAAGGCTGGTTCTGCCAATTACGTCCGCTATCACGTCTGGAAGTTTCCCCCTTCATTAAACCTCGCCCTGTTTCAGACTTAACCAAAAGTCTGGGGAAGCTGGGGCCTCGGTCCAGGTGAGAATCACAAGGGGCACAAATGAGGTCAAGTTCTTCCTTGTTAGGTCCCCTGGAGAGAGGACCACACAGCGCAGAACTTTCAATGTCCTGCCCCCCGACCGTCAGCTCATCTCTTGTGTCCAGATGCCAGCGCTGTGGCAGGAGCTGGCTTCTTTTGTGCAGCTTGAAACGGAACCAGGGTTTGTCAGAGGCAAGTTGCTCCATCTCAGAAGAGCGGCTCCGCCCTTCCTGGCCGATGACTTTGGACCAGCCACTTCACCTCCTGAGCCACCGCCGCTCGCCCATTAAAGGGAGCCTGAGCAATAGGACATTTTTGAGGGATCCTAATGCAGAGCAACTTCCCCCAAAATGTTAGTGTCTCTTCTTCCCTCCCTCTGGCTTAGACTTCTCAGTTCCTGAGCGGTGAAATTCCACTCGGAGGAGTATTTTCTCTGTCATCCCCCAAATCTCCCTCTTAGCTCAAGTGGTGCTCAAGTGAATTTAGCTGGTCAAATCTCCGGAATCCTGACTCTCATCTCTACCAAACAAAGCCGGGCGTGGTGATCACCTAGGCTACCGAGAAGTGCTTTCGCATCTGAGAGTGAGAGTGAGCAGGGGGAGAGAAGACGCCGGGACTGGGGGCGAGACATTCAGCTCCCTGAACTTGGTGCCTCCTGATCAGTCTGTAGCCGCCCCCTGGCTCTCGGTCTCCACGTCTGTAAAATGAAGGGGGTTGGGGGCGATAAAATGAAGCTATGCCTGTGAATGCCTGCTGCAAACTCTAGTGTGTTCGCTGTAATCTCTGGTATGTTTGGGAAGTCCTTTAGTCTAGTTATCGGTATGTTTTAGCCATTTTGAAAGGAAAAGGAAACGACCGTATTCCTCATCTTGATTTTCTGCAAGTTGACTCAAATAATTTCAGTGTTTCTCCAATGTTTCTGGGCCACTTCCTTTCATGTGGCCTTGGGACAAACCTCCAACCTCTCTCTAAGCCCCCCTTTCTCCATCCATGAAACCAGGCCAAATACTGCCCACTTCATGGAAGTCTCTCGGATGCCCTGGGGTAAGTCATGTGGGGAGTTTGGTGAACCCCAAAGCTTGCAGCAATGTGTAGGCGATGAGTGTGAAACACCCTGTGAGACTGGACACGCTGAGTGCTCAGGGAAGTCACAGGGGCATCTACGGGGTTTCGGCCTGTCACTCGGGGGCTCTATGGGCAGTTGAGGGCAGGGGCGAGTGTTCTCCAGTGCCTGCATGCTGCAGGGTCTCAAGCAATAAGCGTTTTTAAAGTGCTGTAAGTTTGGAACGTGGATTGCCTGGTCAGTCTGGTGTCATAGCCTAACTGGGCATGTTTCATGTCAACTTTAACACTTGGCAAAGTCTGCCTCAATCTCAACTGAACGCAACAAGCCAGTCCCAATATTTTATACACCTCGGGGAACCTTGACCGTAGCAAGGTGATATTTTTATTCTGCCGGAGGCTCTTCTGTATATGGTTTAAAAATAGAGACACTAACACCTGACCCGCTGAGCAATGGGCTCCTTCACTCAGATGACACCGGCCTGGCTCTCTCAGCTCCAGGTGCGGAGGAGTGTGGGGTCACCACCCAGGAAACGAAGAGTTTTCTTTGCAGGAACCGCCCCACAATGACTTCTCTGGCTTTTTTCTTTTTAAAGATTTTATTTATTTGTTTTTAGAGAGAAGGGAAGTGAGGGAGAAAGAGAGAGAGAGAAACATTGGCCTGCAACCCAAGCATGTGCCCTGACTGGGAACTGAACCCACAACCCTTTGGTTCACAGACCAGTGCTCAATCCACTGAGCCACACCAGCCAGGGTGACTTCTCTGGCTTTTATCTCTATCTTGTATTCCTAAGATTGTTCTCAGAATTTGATTTGGTCAAAGGCATGTACATCGTGAATACATTATTCCCTGTTTTATGATTGTTTTAGAAAAATCCTCAAATGGAAAGGGACATTAACCAGGTGTCTATGTCTCTGTAGACAGAGAAGTGAGATGCATTGTTTGAGAGGTTCTTTGTTACACCATTTTACCAGCAACGTCCGAGCTGCGGGAACAAGCTCCCGCCGTTTTGTTTCCATCAGCCCGTGTGTGTGCACTGGTCCTACGGGTTCCCGGCTGCACCGTTTTAGACAATTCACCACAGTTTTTTGATTCTAAGGCAGTATTTTAAGAAACAGTTTAACACGTGACTCGAAATATATCTTACAGTGGATGGCATCTCACAATTAAAATCGTCAGCATAGTTTTCTCTCATCTAGTACATGAAGTAATGATGTATCTTCCAAGGAAGTAGACCTGAAATTCAATGAAATCCAGTAGTTCCCTTTCTGAATTTTTATCTCAATCTCAGCAACATTGCTAACACGGAGTTATTTAAAATCCCGAATGAATTCAGCAGACTTCCTAGTATGGGCGCTCAAGAAAAAAAACACATAGTTCTTATTGCCACAATGACTTGTCAAAAGCAGAGATAATTTGAACAACAGGTCTTCTGCCGCCATGCGTACTCCCATTGCACAAGGGAGAATATTTAAGCTCAGAGGAGCTGGGTTAGTGGCCCGAGGCCGAGACTCAGTGCAAGCACAGCGTCTGTCTGACTCCAGAGTGGGCACTCACCCTGCTCAGGCCACCTCCTGGGATACAAATACACTTTGCACTTTGTGTGTTATCTGCCCTCAAAATGTAACCCATTGTTTACAAGCTGCAAATCTGTGCTGCTTCTTGGTGGGAAAGGAAAGAGGTGTCGCCTCCGATACCCAAAGAACGCTGCCATGACGTCCTACTGACTTCGCGCCGCTTCCCAAATGAGGAAATGAGGGTATTTATTCCCAGGTTCCTCCAAATGCTGCAGTTATTTAATCACTCTGAGCCTTCCCATAATCACTCCGTATCGCATTGTGCAAGTCAGCAAATTCTGTTCACTTTAATATACATGAGGAAGAGCGAGGGATATTTCTCACTGAAGGTTTTATGGAAGCATCCTCCATTTATTGATTTTCTCCCTTAAATCTTATTCTTTAAATCCTTCTCCCTGCCCCTATATACACACAAGTGCACACCCACATATACGATAAAAATGATGGCTACGGCCATGTTTGTTCAGCCGCGCAATAATCTAGCATATTGACGACATTATCTGCCATTCCCACATTTCACCTGGAGCAGGAAACTGTTTGATCTCAAAAGGCTACGGACTACATCAGCTCACAAGACTATCTTTTATTCATGCACATTAAAATAAAGACAACCATATGCAAGGGTTTCTACAACTCAGGAAAGGAACAAGATGAAACTCGTCTCTGCTCGCAAAGCCCCGCGTGTCGCCCCGCTGGCAGCGGCCATGCCATGAGCTTCTCTGCATGGCTCTTGGCCCCGTGTAATTTCAGGGATCAGCACACATTCATGGGCATGGGGAGCTGGCCAGGCCCTCGGAGGTCATCACCTATCCAAGGAGAAAACCAAAGGTCGGAAAATTTAGGGGCATTTGTGGGTCTCGTATTGCATTCTATCCAAGATGAGACTGGAGCAGCAGGTATCTGCCTTGCCATTCTCAGCTTAAATCCGGGTTCTGAGTGGAGCGGGGAGCGCTTGGAGAAGATACTCCATCTCTTCAGACCTCTGTTTTCTCTTCTGGAGTATGGGACAGTAGTGCTGACCTCGCGACGTTACTGCAAGGACCACCTAACGTAAGCTACCTGCAGGGTGCCAGGGTGCCAGGCACAGCGCCGTCCACCTCTTTGCTTTATTTCATTACCTTTGCTTCCTGCTTCCTCTGTTGCTGAAATGGTCCCATAAAGTGAGACATTTGTGGTAGATTTCAGGCTACTGCGCACATCGTAAAAATACCTGGGCTGTCTTTTCTGTACATTTCTATTCAACGAGAATTCTGTATTGCTGTTGAATGACATTTTATCTTCAGCAGTCTTGGGAACCGCAGGCAGCACCTATCTCGTCCCCTGTCGGGGTGGAACATGTCAGAACTGACAAGTCAGTGTCAGGGGTCCCTTCAGAGGGCACTGGTCCAGCTGCAGTCCTGTGACTTCTGGAATGTGAGAGCGAATGTCTCTTCCTCACCATCCCCAGCCCTGGGTGGTCAGGAAGGCAGGTGGAACTCAGCCGTCTTGGAAAACATGCTTTTATATTTTCCTGTGTTGGTCTCCTCATGCTGAGTGGACAGACTTGTGTTCTATTCTGAGGTTTCTGTCCCCTGACTATCCATGGAGCCACACACAGTATCAACAGAGGTTTATGGCTTGTTCTTCTATCACCTGCTAGATGTTCTCAGCCAGATGAAGCTTTCCAAACTGAACTTGAATGGCACTTAAAATGACATTGCAGACTTGGCTTTCTAGTCTGTTGAGCCAAAATACATTAAAAAAAAAACCTTCCATTTTTTCCTTGAAAAAAATTTGTCATGGCAGAAATGAGATATCCTGTTTATGGATGAGACGGAAGCTCAGAGAAGTCTTGTTGCTTGGTCCGGTCACACAGCCAGTGAGTAGCAGGGATGGAATCAGAACCCAGGTGTAACTGATTTCCACATGGAACATTTATTAGACCACATTACCCCCACATCCTTCAGATTCTTCAGTATTGGGAGGGAGATACACTCCTTTTAGGGTTTGTGGCAATGAGCCTGGCACTGAAAAAAGTAGTTCAATACAATTCATTTATTGGTTTTCAACTCCAGGGAAACCCTCTTCTATTCTGCATTTTAATGCTGGGTCTGAACTCTGTGAAGCATTTCCCAGGTTTCTATGACCCTGGCTTCCCATGAGCTGTGCCAATGGTGGGCACAGCAGGGACGCAGAGAAGTGGGAGGTGGGGAAGAACTGAACTTCTGATTCTTCTTCCTTATCTGTGTCGCTCCAGCAGTAGCAGTCGGCTCTAGCTTTTGCCTCCTCTCTCACTTCCACAACGAGCCTTCCCTTGGCTCCATAGGCACACAGGCAGTGGCAGGTGGTGCTCCCCCTGCCAGGGTTTGAGTACTAGCTTGGAGCTGCTCTTTTATACCCAGCCCGGATATCCCCACCACTTTCCGTTTGTCCTCTGAGCCCTGAATCGTAAGCGCTTGCTATGGGTATTATCTGGTTATTATATTGGGGTAATATTGGTTGTCCATTTGTCCTTCTAATTTTCTGATTTGGCATTAAACCCCCTCTGTGTGAAATACTTAGTGTGTTTGTGTTTTCTTTGCTGGACCCCGAATGAAGCAGCTTTCGGAAAAATGATGCTTGAATACACACAGAAAGTTGGACGGTATTCTTCGGTTCCCTAAAGGAGCTTGCAACCAATAGGAGGGATGGAGCTGAATTCTCGTGCCGTGGAGGGTGTGAGTGCTAGATAGGGGTGTGGGTCAGATACAGAGGGACAGACCAGGGAGAAGGTGATTTCTTGAGATTGGAGCCACTCAAGCTTGGGTTTGGAGTTGATTATTAAAAGACGAAGAGGATTTTGCTGAAAAGTACATGAAAATGAGTTCTTACATAATCTCGAAAGCAATTTGCTGTGGGTGACAGTGTCTAAAAAGTCTCTTTAAACCAACTTTTTGGCATGAGGTGGGGTACATATGTCAATCCCTAAATAAAGAGCTTCCAGCTAAAAGCTAACATTTTTAAGGCTCTTAATATGAGGCAGGTGCCATGTTTGGCTGTGACATGGACTCATCCATGTCACACTCACTCCAGCCACCCTCTCTTCTAGGGGGAGGCACAGGTCCAGAAGGTGTGCAGGAGTTTTGACCTGGGGACTGTGTATCTAGAGGTGCTACTATGTCACCTACAAGGACAGGTGTGAATTATTATAGGAGGACTTGGGTACAATTTCACCTGTCTGGCCTCAAGCAAGTCACTTAACCTCCCTGAGACCTGCTTTTGTCCTTAGAAAAACAGAAACGCTAGGGGTCTGGGGGGAGGTTCAAGTCCAAATGGAAGCCCACCATGACCTGCCAGTACCAGACTGGACTGAGACCCCTATAATTTTACAACTATTTCCTCACACCCTGACCCCCATCCCCCTCCCCTGCCCTGAGCAGAGAGGTGGCTCAGGTTCTTTCCATGAGTCCCTGAGTCTTTGTGTGACCACAGGTCTCCTAAGTACTTCTAGTCACTGGACATTAACAAGGACTAGGTACACTAAATCCTGCCCGGGCCACTCAGTCTGTGATGGCAGCCAGCCTCCTCATTGCTCAAATGACACTGAGGACCATGGTCCTGGAAAGATATTCACAGGTGGCACTCAAGAAAAACACCAGTCACCATGGGTACATCAAGACACCCAGAGAGAGAACGAGAATGCCGTCTTCAGTTTTCTGTAACTAAGTGGCTGCTGTAGAAAGTCACCCAAAACTCAATGACTTAAAACAACACAAACGTATTCTCTTAATAATTCTTAGCCATCAGAATTTCTCAGTGAGTCTCTAGGGGCTAAAACCTGGGTGTTATCAGGGATGATTCTTTCCAGAGGCCCCAGGAAAAAAAATGCATTTCTTGTCCCTTTCGCCTTGTAGAAAATTCTGGCGTTCCTTGGTGGCCAGGTCACTATGCTTCCATCGTTTCATCCCCCTCTACTGCCTTCGGCCTTCACACGTTCCTTTCATCGGGACGCTCAGCATTACACGGGCCACTGCGTGACCCAGGACGATCTCCCCATCTCAGGACCCTTACATTAATCACATCTACCAGCTCCCTTTTGCTGCAAAAGGTAAAATATTCACAGGCTCCAGGTTTGGCTTTTTTTTTGGGGGGGGGGGAGGGGAGTTATTATTCAGCGTACCATGCACGTTAAACTCAGTTTCTATTTGGAGCTCTGTCCTCACTAGAGACAAACCCCAACCTCACTTCTTCAGGGCAAACCCAGTGAGGTAGGACCCGTCCCCTCTTCTCCCTGAAGCTGTGGCTCAGTTCCACAGCTAATGGCCCCGAGGTGCCAGATCAGTGGTGTCTGGCCTGCCGCCCTCCCTGACCTGCTCCGGCTTCACTGAAAGGTCAGCTTCCACCCGCTTCCCACCTCTACGGCTGCCTCCTCTCACCTGGCTGGAGGCCTGTCTGGGCCCACCGGCCTCTGAGTCACATCCCTGTCACTCCAGCCACTTGGTCTGCTTCCCCTCCCCATACCGTGAGGCCAAGTGAGGTGCATGGCTGCCCCTCCCAGTCACATCCTGCTCACCCCAGGGTGGGGGAGGGACTTACAGCCTCCAGGTGTGCGTGACAACTGGGGATCAAGGTCTCCAAGCCTTCATACTCCTGACACCTCCCTGGGAACTCCAGTTTATTCCGTTGGTGGGATTCCTCACCCATAGTCCTACAGCTCACAGTGGGGAGGGAGGGCCCGGGACCCCTTTTCAGGGGGTGTACAAGGGATCTCTCTTTGCCATTTCCCCCTCCCACTTTCTCCCGCCTTCCCCACCATGTCAGTTTGCTGAGGCTGCTCTAGCAAAGCAGCCGGACCGCGGGGCTGAGTCAGCAGGCGCATTTCTTCACTGTTCGGGAGTCCCTAAGTCCAAGATCAAGGTGTGGGCCCAGTGATGTCTTCTGAGGCCTCTCTCCTCATCTTACAGACGGTCATTTTCACGCCAGGTGTCACATGGTCTTTCCTCTGTGTGCGTCTGTGTCCTACTCTCTTCTCATAAGGAAACTCTTCTATTAAGGACACCAGTTGTATGGGATGCGGGCCTACCCTGGTGACCTCATTTTAACTTAATCACCTCTTGAAAGACTTTATCTCAAAATAAGGTCACATTCTCAGGCGCTGGGATTTAGGACTTCAGCATGTGAATGTCTGCGGTGGGGGAGGTGAACACATTTCAGCCCATAACACCCACTTAGGAGGCTTTTAAAGAATTCTTGGGGTGGTAGCAAAAACTGGTCCTGCCTGATCAGGCACCATTCCAAATCTTTCTTCTGGCTGACATCCAGACCACAGCTTTTGAAACGCAAACACTTAACTTTGATGTCTCAGTTCTCTGGGTGTCCTATGACAGGTCTTCTCCAAAGCAATGGGTGCCTTCCATCTGGCTGCTGGGACGGGAGTGACAGGTCTCGGAACACAGGAAGCATGTATAATGCGAGTGTGAGTGCACGTGTGTGTGTGAGTGTGCGTGACGTATGGGAGTTGGGGGCACATCAAACAGTTCTAGAAAATATCATTCTGCAAAATCAACAACTTTCCATTGGATTCTCACTAGGTGCAAGACACCTTGTAGGTGTTATAGAGATGCAATTTTTTCATCTACATCTCAGAAAAGATTAGCGCATTTGCACCGTGAGCCCCACTGTACAGATGAGAAAACTGAGGCTTGCAGAGGGACCCGTCAGGGGCTCACTTCTAGTAAGGTAGAGATAAAATGCAAACCCAGGTCTAGTTGTGCAGAAATGACTGTAACGATGTGGGATTCTTTGAGCTTTGCGTAGTGCCCCGAGTTCCCAGACTTAGCTTCTGCTCTTAGCACTGTTCCCCAAACAGGATGGAGTAGGAGGCAAGGGTGGGGCCACGCCATGATTTGGGCATGAATTTTATGTCCTGCCAGCTTGCATTGTATGTCCTGTCTCTGGCGACACTTTCCAATTGGTTGAATCCTGTTAATTTTTGTAGCAAATCCATGTGGCAATCAGTATAATTCCCACCTCATGGATGAGCAACCCAGGATAAATCAAACTCCCAGTACCCTCTGTTACTAAGTGGGGTGGGGGGGCTGGAATGCACTTGTCGGGATTCAAGACAGAAGAAGAGGCCAGTGCACTGCTTGGACCAAAAGAATGGATTCGCTCCTAGAAGGAGTTGAGAGTCCCAGGGTTTGGGGCAGGACCAGGGCCCTTCAGAGACCAGTGGGCAGCTTCGACCGGCTTCTAAGATGACCATGTGTGCCCAGATCACGGCCCGCCTCAGGTAGTCAGTAACCACGGTATTTGGGGAAAGGGGTCATGTCGGCCATCCATCCCTGCTGAGGGCCTCGTTTCACACACACACACACACACACACACACACACACACACACACACACACGGTCTACCCTTAAACAATGACGTGATTCTGATGCATCTTTTTACTAACCAAAAATAACATCTTGGCAGTTCTAATCAACTAATCATACCTTCATGGTCATCTTGAAAAGTGCCCGTTTTGGGGTCTTATGTCCCAACAACTGTGCCATAGCTGGAACCCTGGGAGACACAGGCCCTGCATTTCAATTGCTCTGACCTCAGGACATTGAGAGCTGCAGTTTCCTCCCCACCAGTGCCCTCAAAAAGCAGAGAGGAGCCGTGGAAGG